>CAKAKQ010036869.1:0-11261 GCA_916700675.1 Helicolenus avius
GCCAACCTCTACCGCACAGCTGTTCAGTGGCCAAAAGTAGCAGCTGGCATGGAACACATTGTGCGATAAATAGGATGCATACTGAAGCAGGAAAGCTGTAGTAAAACTCGAGTAGCATTTCATTCAAGATGTCATTTAGGAATTTATATTTAGGAAGCATCCCATTACCTAAACGTGACTAACTGTCTCGTAAGAGCTCGGATTTCTATTCCCTCTGATAACATGTGATTTATTTTCACTCATGGTCAGATATAGCAAGTGATCTGCACACAGCTATAAATCCCTCTCCTCCCTGCATCCTCACTCTCTCTCTGCTCTCCTGCAACACTCCTCCATTCGATTCTCCTTGAGGATAGCGAGGAGGTTGAGGAGGGGGAGCAGCAGTATAAATCAAACACTCACACGCCTCCGAGACATTTGTTCGCGCGCGGTCTCCAGGGTGGGACTACACTCCGGCAAGGAGGATTTTTAATCTGTTCAGCTCTGCTTACTACTATATTTACCGCTCTATTCAGACTGTTTACTCATGCTCATTTGATAATTAATGTGCAAAGTGAGCTGAGCGGTTTCAGTCGCTTATGGAGTGTGTTTAAGTTTCACCTTTGGGGAATACCCAGATGTTAATTGTATATATCCTCTATGCCTCAGTTGATCTGCAGCGTAAACACTGTGCACTGAGCAGAGCTGATGCCTGTGGAGAGATGAATACATTTGCTAATTTCCTAGAGGATTCACCAAAGCTAGATAGTTCCACTTCTTTCTATCATCGACTCGGTTGCTTTTACAGCAGACAGTTGACAGTGAAGGTAAACCCCGAGGTACTATGTCGTGCTGCACAAATCACTGGAAATGTTGCAGGAAATCCAATGACACGTGGAGCTCCGCGGTGATGTCTTTACAGCCCGGAGGAATATTTCTTTCCATGTTAAAGGGACTCAATATAAGAATCAGACATTGCTTGTTAATAGTGACACCTGTGGCTATCAACGTCAGTCAGCGTCCTGTTGCTTCCACTGAACATTCACTTGATATTCTCAAAGCTAAACTAACTCTAACCCAAGTACACACACATTCACACTACACTATAGTTTTCGCCCACCGTCGGTCACATTCCTGTTTTGCAAGACGGGCTTCACTAGATACAATTTTGTTTTTTTGTGCATCCATGGAGTTTGTGTTGAGTCCGAGTTTTGGTGGAGGCTGGTCGTTTGTTGGCGATAGCAGACTCCATTTCTAACCCAGAAAGTTGCAGAAAGTCAAATTTTTTAGGTTTGTTTACGACCTTTTCACACATTGGCAATAAAAAAATTAAAACCCGTTTTTACGTGTAAAAAGTTACATACAGTCCCTTTAAAGGCACAGCATGGCCCAATGTCTTAACAATTGTCACCCTTTTTGATGGGATAACCACCTGTTGAGATGGTTCCACATCAGATCATGCAAGATGCCTGTCAGATGCTCATTTGTAAAGGTGTTCTGGACACATCCAACTGGAAGGAGACCCTGAGGCACATCCGGAGCACACTGCAGGTATAACATACCAGGCCAGTGACACAGCAGTTCGTGAAATAGTCACAAAATTGAATGTATTGATTCGAGTACACAGACATGAATGTCACATGTTTTTCGTGATGGTCAGCACGAAATCAATTAGTATTATCCACGTAATCGTGACCCGGGAAATATAGAAAGTGGCGAACGACGCATAAGGAGGAGGTCGGGGTGGTTGGCTGGGTCAAAAAACACAGGACTTTGGCCCAGGAGATGCGATGTTAGTGTCCCGTGTGAAACCTCAAGTCACAGTTGATTTATTTGTCACGTAACTTCTGTACTTTAGTTACAGCACTTCCGGAGTTATTTTAACCCAAACCATGATCTTTTCCTAAACCTAACCAAGTCGATCTTTTCCTCAACCTAACTAAGTCGTTTTATTTTGAAAAGATTGTAGCGGAAATTGTCACGTGCGTCACGTGTTGATGGACATTCGTAGGAAAACGCATGAAAAATACGTTGTTGAAAGTCGTGCTATAGGCGTCACGAAAAAAAAGAGTGATTTGTATCTATGTACACAAATCAAATAGTTTAAATTTTGTGACTATTTCACAAACTGCCGTGAGACTGTGTTGAACATACAGTATACTACCTGGCCTTCGGGATCCAGGAGGAAGAGATGGAGACTTGGCATGGGAGAAGGACGTCAGGCCAATCGACTGGAAAATGTATTGATGGATAGAATTGAAAAAAATAATGCTGTTGTTCATTTTGTTTTAAAGGGGTGTTGTTTATTCTTTCATTTCTTGGTCATTTCCACGATTATGACTTTGTGCTACCCTTGTCTTTCCATCTGCAGCCCAGCTCACTGCTAGCTACACTCGCGGAGCACGACAATCACAAATGCCATCAGCCTCTCAACATTTGGTGTATCGAGACTCCAAAATGTTTTTGCTAAAATGCAGTCGCAAATGAGTGTTTGTGCATTTCTTTTCTTTTCAAGGATAAACATATGTTGTTTTCTACCTCCGTGACTGCGTGCCTTTACCTCAGCTAAAGGTTTAGAGGAGCTGCTGAATACAACTGTCCATAGCAAACTAATGATGCAGAACTGCATATTTCTTCACTTTAAATAGTCTACACAAAGAAATAGGCTATAGGGCAAAAAAAGGTACACTGCATCCAATAGTGAGAGTGCAGCTGCATGCTATCTGTACATCCCCAGGTGCATTTGTGGAGAATTTACATAGTTTTTTAGGCTGCCTGCATGGCATTTTTTTTTACCCTGTAATGTCTTCCTATTTTGTTGAAACAGAATCTCTGTGTCCTCTTGTGTGCACATAGCAGCAACTAACCCACGACACACTTGTAGAAGTGAGGAGATAAAAACAAACACTTTGCACAGAGAAAGAACCAGCAGGTGCTGCTACTAATGACAGACAGATGAGACAGACAGGACGCATCATTTATGTTGAATAAAACACCACAAAGCAAGTAGCAGTCAGCCCATACCTGTCAAATTGTATGTTTTTTTTTTCCCTTTTAATTTTTGCAGTTTGACCGAGCTTGTCACAGTCTCATCTCATTCTCTCATCAGCCTTTCAGTTCATATATCGGCCCAGTTCAATTCATTCCCTCCAGTTTGTGAAAGTTGCGACGTGTTTCTTGCCATTTGCTTTCAAGCTTCTGATCCCTTTACCCTTTAACCCTCCTATTATCTTTGGGGTCAATTTGACCCCAGGCTGTTTTAGCTGTATAAAGCATATAAGAAAAATCAACATTTTACACACATTTGCTTTGGTTGTTTTGGATGATATTGAGGTCACTATAACATGCAATTTTCTAATCTTCAAAAAGCTTTAGGGCCCCAACCTAACATAACCATAACTGTAGTAGTGACAGTCTGACTCCCTCCCCCTATTCCAGTCCCGCCTCAAAGTCCACCTGTTCTCCTCTGCCTACTCCTAGCTCCCCCTTATCTTACCCATTTGTCCATGTGTATGAATTAGAGTGCACCTGTGTGTTGCCTATCCCCTGTTTGTTTCACACCGAGAACCACTGATAGTTCACACGACATGGGGGAGGGGAAACATCATTCTCGCGAGAACTTTGATATTTCCCACGCTGCGGGTTCGGCAAAATATGGTTCCCGTGAAGATATTGATACTTCACACAACATAGGGGCGGAGCAAACATATAAAAGCTTGGACAGCAGCCTTCTAAACCATTTCTCTTGGTGCTCTATCTTTCTGCTCTCTCTCAACTGAAAATGACTTCTAAGGAAAGGTTTTCTGTCAATGAGGTGTTGTCACATCTCTTTGACCCTGAAAGTGACATAGAGGAGAATGTGTCTGAGACAGAGGATGATGTTGAGGAGGACCCTGATTATGAGGCATCCTCCTCTGATGAGAATGAGACCCTCAGTGTTGACCCTCCTGTTGTCTCTCAACCACAAGATACACTACCTTCCAAAAATTGGAAACTTATTATGGTCCGTCTCCCCACTTGAACAACACGGTAGACTTAGTGCTGCTAATGTCATCAAAATGGTTTCAGGCCCCACCAGATACACTGTCAGCCATGTCCAAGACATAAAATCAGCATTTGAGCTCTTCATAACACCATCAATCGAAAAGCATATACTTGAGATGACAAATTTAGAAGGGAGGCGCGTGTATGGGGACAGTTGGAAAGACTTGGATGTGACCCACTTGCAAGCCTACATTGGGTTGCTCATTTTGGCAAGAGTGTACAAGTCAAAAGGCGAAGCAACAGCAAGCCTTTGGGCTGCTGACACTGGAAGGGCATTATTTCCAGCCACCATTTCTCTAAACACATTCCATGTTTTCTCCCGTGTCATACGCTTTGATGACAGAGAAACAAGGCAGGGCCACCGAGAGCGTGACAAACTCGCAGCAATACGGGATGTATGGGACAAGTGGGTTCAACGATTACCCTTTCTTTACAATCCAGGCCCCCACGTGACTGTGGATGAATGTCTGGTTGCATTTCGTGGGCGCTGTCCCTTCAGATAATACATTCCGAGCAAACCGGCCAAATACGGTATCAAAATATGGGCAGCCTGTGATGCACAGTCCAGCTATGCCTGGAATATGCAGGTGTACACTGGTAAATCCCCTGGGGGAGCACCTGAAAAAAATCAGGGCATGAGGGTGGTACTTGACATGGCTGAAGGACTGCATGGTCATAACATTACATGTGATCATTTTTTTACATCGTACGCCCTGGGTGAAGAACTGCTGAAAAGGAAGGTTACCATGTTGGGGACTGTGAGAAAAAACAAACCGGAGCTTCGCTCTGAGCTGCTTGTGATGAAGAACAGGAAGGTAACATCTTCAATGTTTGCCTTCACTGACAGAGCCACTGTCATCTCCTATTGCCCCAAGAAAGGGAAAAATGTCCTGCTGATGAGCACCGTGCACAAAGATGCTGCCCTGAGCACCAGAGAAGACAGAAAACCACAAATGGTCTTGGACTACAACGAGACAAAGGGAGGGGTTGATAACCTGGACAAGGCCACAACCACATACAGCTGCCGACGCATGACTGCCCATTGGTCCCTTGTAATTTTCTTCAACATCATTGATGTCAGCGCCTACAATGCCTTTGTAATATGGAGTGAAATAAACAAGGACTGATACAACGGAGAACTGAGTCGAAGGAGGATTTTCCTGGAGCAGCTGGGTTACGCGTTGGTGAAACCTCATATCGAGAGAAGACAGTGCCTTCCAAGAGCATCAACAGCTGCTGCAACTGTTGTGAAGGACATCCAAACAGAGACACACACCCCAACTCAGTGTTCAAACTGCATGCAGGAAACGTGGCAGGTGCCAGGTCTGTCCCAACAGAAATGACTCCAAAACCAGCAACACCTGTGTGAAATGCAAGAAATACGTCTGCAAGGAACATGCATGCACTCTCTGCACATCATGTGTACAGTAGTGCAGACAAAAGGCTGGAATGTACCTTCTGGTGGCCTGAAGGAAAAATAATATGCTGTTCATATTCTGTCAAACTCATTTTAGTGACTATGTAACTTTGTTTTTTACTATCTTACACATACATATTCATATAAATAGCACTTATAGTAGCATAGAACAATCCCTGACACAATGCTCAAATGTACTTTTCTATAGTTTTTTTGTAAATAAACAACTGTTATGTGTTCCTTACTGATGTTCTGATGATGATGCTGTTCTGTTTTACAAATAAAATCCTTCTTAATTTTTGAAATTGTATTTGTTTTTCCTGGGGTCAAATTGACCCCGAACATAATACATTAATTACATAAATTGTTTTTCATGCCAAATGTTATAGATAACAAAAATATGTACTTAGAAATAATATGAAGCCATTAAAACATACAAAAAATATCTCTTTCCAATTTTAGGTCAATCAGTGAGATTTTATTGGGATCTGCATATTTCTCCATAGTCGCATAACAGGTATTCTGGATGTATAAGGGAGGAGGATGGGGTGGAGGGGTTGTTTTATTTAAAGGGCTATTTAGGTAGTCAACAAACAAACATAAAGTACCTGACACATAAACTTGGATAACAATTTTAATTATAATCATTTTCTGGATTTTTCAATTGCTGGGGTCAAATTGAGCCCAAGGATAAAAGATGTTGGTAAATTTGAAGGTAACAGGAGGGTTAATCCTGTCGCCTGAAATCTGTGCCTTCCTGACCTTCTGCCTGGTTCTGGACTTTGGCCCTCCTGCCTGTCCCCTTTGGATTTGTGTGCCTGTTTGGACTTCCTTCATTGTTTTTCACCCTTGCCTGCCAGTGGTACATGTCCACCAGGTCTGGCGAGGACACTAGGGGACGCGCTGCTCCACTCACCGCCCATTCAAGCTCTGATGTATCCTATAGTGGAATGCACCTGATTGGTCCCTGGTTTTCTGCTCGCCGTTTCAAACAGGAAACAACATAAACTTTCTGTTATTCCGTCTAAACATTCCACCAAAATCTACTTCTGAAAACATTCTAAGTGAGAAATAGGCTATGCCACTGCTGAATCTGGTTTCATTTTAGAACTAGATCGCCGATACTTTCACAGCTTGGATCAAGTTTCGTGAGCTGGACGCGTCGTGCTTGATTGGCTTATTTGCATAAAGGACTTTTCCCCGTATTTTCATTTTGAAAGAGCAACGGCCAATGAGGAAACTCCAACACTCGACCGACCAATCATGTAACTTCATCACTCAGTCACTCACGTAGTCACTCAGAGACAGACTTTTGCGTTTGTAGGGCTGGCCCTCTGCAGCCCACCTGCTGCGGTGCAGCAAATACGTTCTCTCCAAAATGTATTAGGAAAAACAATTTAGTAGCATGTAAGGCTCATGTTGCCCATGCCTTGGGTTATGGTGGCATCCCCTCTACCGTACTGTACGCCTGTGAAAAGCTGATTTATTTTTAAATTCCAATTTTTTCACATTCAGTCATTTTAATGTGCTAAAAAGTTAGATTTGATGTGGAAATCCTTCAACGGCTATCTTGATATGAGTTAGCTGACTGAATACAAATCAGCTGTGTTTTTAAAACATACAGAGATCTGGTGCATTAATATTTGTATTTCATGAGAAAATGAAACCTAATCCATGACTAGATTGGGCGCACACCCTCTGACACTCTTCTTCTCCAGCAGCTGATACCCGAAGTATTGAAATGCAGCATCCAGCAGTGATTAGAGGATGGAATTGGTGACAGACAATCTATTCCTCCAGTCACTTATGCCACCTTGCCTTGGCACCTCAATCATGTTTTCTTATTAGGCTTCGGGACTTCAGCGGAATATTCATGTGTAAGTTGAATATAATCGTGCTCGGGAAATAAATAGGACAATTGGGAGAAGGATTTGCATATCTTGCCGCTCAGATGTTAACCCTTATCAAGTCAGGAAATAACATGAATAATTCCAACGCAGACCTAAAAGGGATTCAGCACCGCAGTATCCGTTTAATACGTGACCCCGCTTTGCATTTTGACATGTGTGCTCTATCAGCTGTTGCTGCTCTTTGAGTGTCATAACCGCTAAGCATGCTGTTATTTTATTATTTTCCTGGCCCCATCTTTTAATGAAGGCTTACAGTGATTGTGATTACAGCTGCTCTGCTACTGTAGTTGAGTAGCACTGATTATAAGTCGCTTTACATAAGAGCCTTGCAAAATGACTAAGATGTAAATGTGAATTAGCGTCAGTGCTAAGGATGCAGACAAGAGGGCCAAAGCTACAGAGAGAGCTTCTCTCTGGAAATTGAACTGACATGTTAATTTCCGAAACATTTTACTGCACATCCATTTCAGCACCTGAAGTTCAATGTTCAGTATTTCTCAAAGAAGCAGGAAACACCCTTCAGTCATTTGTTGTAGTCTTGTGCTCTTAATCTTGTCACTTTTTCAAGTTTAGTAGTAGAGGATGCCTCATTTTAGAACTAAACTCTTCACCCGCTCAGTGCCGTGTGCAGAATTACATTTGTCATAATGTGAAGTGTATATGAAGTGGGCTGAGTTGAACGCTCACACTCACAGCATCAACCCACACCGAGTGTCTGACTCCCACACTTCCTGTCAACACAGTGTCAACAATACAAATGGCTTTTGTTAGCTTTATATACCTGTAGAGGGCTAGCTGATAAACCCGTCCTCTGTGTCAGTTTAAGAACAAACTACCTAATTATGTATTTATTTCCATCTATCTGCAGGGGCTAAGGATAATGCAATGTTGGCTGTCATTAGCGGAGCAGTATTTAACATTTAGGGGGATCTATTGACAGAAATGGAATATAATATTAATAAGTATGTTTTCTTTAGTGTATAATCTGCAAATACGAATCGTGTTTTCATTACCTTAGAATGAGCTGTTTATATCTAGATACAGAGTGAGGAGGCCACCATGTTTCTACAGTAGCTCAGAACGGATAAACCAAACACTAGCTCTGGATAGGACCATTAGTGTTTTCGCGTCGGTCACTGTAGTTTTTCTACACGCTTGGCGCACTGGAGAAGTTTCAGTTGGTGCAATCTGCCACCTCACCGCTAGATGCTGACAGATCCTACACACTGCATCTTTAATGAAAGTGTTGTCACAAACTGCATAAGCTTTCTACTAGTGCTTGTCAACTTATAAAAGAGTAAAAGTTACCTAATGATTCTATTGGCATGCAATTTGATGTAGATGCTCATCGTCAACAGAGGAAGAAACCTACCATTTGTGGTGACCCTTTGACCTTTCCTGTATTTTAGGACAAAATTTCTACTTGTAGTGGCATGATTTCCATTACTGACTGCTCCCCAGAGATCTCTGTCTATTTCAGTCATTCAATTACTTTTTTTAGGGTGCTGTCACACCCAACCTGTTTCATTTGGTTCAGCGGCGCTCTATCCTCTAGTGGGTTTGCCTGATTAGTACGGTTCGTTTGGGCTGTCAGTCAAACTCTAGTGCAGATGAAACAATCGGACTGCGGCCAATTTGCAGTCTAATAGCACTAATAATGCTCATAATCAGTTCTTTGTGACCCCAGAGAACATAAATAGCCTATGCACATAAGAAGCATTGGGTCCATATAGCGCTGATGATGTAAAACTGAGTTACCTGTTGGTTACTGTCCGAAAGCACCCTCAGTCTCACCGTTTAGGCAGAATCCTTCACTGTTTGCCTGACATAATTAATGGCTAGAAATCCACACAACTCATGGCCTTCCGTTTAGAGGTAACACCATCCTTTTGTAAACGTTAGATATTCATAGTGTCACAGGCTAGAGTGCTCCCCTGAGGAAGAACAATTCATTAGGAAGAATCTGTAGCCTTTTCTCTAAGGCCACCCTCAGGACAAACTACTATATGTTTAAACCCCAAGCAGCGAGGTTCTAGGATCGTCAAAATGTATGTACGTTCCCATTTTTATATTTTAGCCTATAGGGCCACTACACTGTAAACCCCAATCCATCCACGACACAACATTTTATTGTTAAGTCTACACAAATGTTCAGGACTGTCAAAATGACATAAAAACTTTATGTTAACATGACACAAACACTCATCCCTTGTAAGCTTAACATCATTTTTATTGTTAAGTCAACAATTTTAGATTTTTGAGTTTATTTAACTAAAATGTATTAAGCCAATATAGCCTAATTAGTTCAAGGTCAATTAACAACACATACATTGTGCAAATAGCATATAATTGGATAGTTGAATGAACTAAAAAAGATGTTGTGCAAATATGTACTTAATATTTTTATGTTCATATAACAAGAAGTTATTTTCTTTTTCAATAACATGAAAAATTTGTGTTAATTTTACATAACATAAACACATCATTACAACAAGAGTTGCAGAGTTATGCTGAACACAATTTTTTTGCTGTCTTTACATAAAACTACCACAAATTTCTGTGTTTTAACCAACTTATTATTTTCTAGTACACATAATTAAGTAATAATTAGTCAAAGCAACATTCAATTTAAAGGCTGAGTACAACTCCATTTCTTTGTTTATGTAACGTAAAATTTTTGAGTAGAAATAAAAACATACATTTGTGTTATAATGTTTATGTCAATAAAACTTAAGTATTTAATGTTAAAATGGCATATATTGTTAAGCTCAGTGGACAGCATAGAAATTGTGCACTACGTATACATTTTAGTAGTTGTTTTAACTTAAAAATTAGTGTCGCCCTTTTGGTGCCCCAGACGAAATTCAGATTTGGAATCCGCAACACACATCACAATGGCTTTAAGACAAAAATAAATATATATTTTTTCATAAATAACTGTATTTATTATGATATAAATAAATAATTGGTCCCTAGTATTGTTGGTTAAAAAGTGTCAAGTCAGTTTCACTCTAATGAGAGTCACAGGGGTAAAAAGTGTATTTCTTTCTTTATTTATTTATTTGTTCATTTGTTACCTCAAGGCAGAAAAATGAGGAAGAGCATCTGACATTTTTCTTTTTATTTCATTTAGTTTTTTAGAGGGTGATCAGAGAGCCTATTAGGCCTATGCCTTAAACCATCCGTGCCGGACCGTGGTGGAGGCCTTGCTGTTGCCTACAGCAACCATTTAACTGTAAACAAATCACTATTGACAACTTTCAGAGTTTTGAGATCAAAACCAAATAACAGCTTTTTAGATGAATTTTCTGAATTTCTTTCTTCCATAGTCCTCAATCATGATATCATTTTTATTGTAGGGGATTTTAATATCCATGTTGATGACCCATCAAACTATTGTGCCACTGAATTCCTAAACATTACTGATTCTTTCAACCTGGTGCAGCACGTCTCTGGTTCAACTCATAACCGAGGCCACGCCCTTGACTTCGTATTTACTCCATGCCTAGATATAAACTCACTCTCATTGATAGACCTCGTCTCTGGCCATAAATGTAATTTATTTGACTCCTGTATCCAGGGATAAGCAGTCTGTCCATGACCTTTTATGGTAAAATATACTATGACTTTTTCATGACATTTGTTATGACATACTATGATACTACATACTCTGAATTTTTTTTACGACTTTTTCATGACATACTACACTTTGACTTTTTTCACATATATTTATTTAACTCAAAATGCAGTTAGAAAAAAAACAGTATGTTGATTCTCTGTGGTCTAAAGAAAAGATTAATTAATTGGGTTTAATTTAATTAAAGTTTATTTAACCCTAACCCTAACCCTAACCCTAACCCTGTAGCGCCAGCCTATCACAGGCCGGTGCCTTCACCAGCCTATCACAGGCC
>CAKAKQ010036872.1:0-16442 GCA_916700675.1 Helicolenus avius
GGCCAAGGAGGTTGGAGGTGCATGTTAATCACATCAGGAGCAGGAGGAAGAGCTCTGCAGGTGTCTGTCCCACAAAGGACCATTCACTCTGGGTCGGGACTGGCTCTTCCCCTTACCACTTTCTATCACAGACCGCTTCAGTCAGCTCACAAAAGCCACAAAACACAGCTCGTGCATGATATAACACAGCAGAAGAGCTCTGAATCACAATCATTTCTGTCTCCACATGCAGTAAATACACCGGAACAAGAAATAATGAATTTGTACTATGATAGTTTCTTTCTGATAATTACCACTCTGTGTGACTCTAGAAGAAATACTGCATACATTTGGAACATGATTCCCACTTTATGCATTAAGCATATCATTTCATCAACACAATTTCTCTGCAATACTGCTGCTGCGCTATAATTCCCATGCACGCTCTGTAATGAAATGCTACACTGAACATAAAACTATAATGAGGTAGGTATGAGGCTAATATGATTAATAACATAACACTGGCTCTCAATGTAGAGCGTAACCGGTAAGATATTTATGTTCATATGCAAAGGGTAATTTCAATAGGTCATTTCTTCTCTATTGTTAGTGCTGAAAGGCACGTGGTCAAAACCAAGAGTGGAGTACTACACAGTAGCTTACACTGTGTGGGGGGTAGCAAGTCCTGTAAAAGATACAAGCTACACTTGTTAAGGTGGGTGGTGTGTGTATTGGCAGCTGGGTCTTTAACTGAAATTCTCAAATAAAAAGACATACAGCGATCTATCCATGTTGTCTCTCAATAAGGAGTGGAAAGTAATTCATTTTAAGGACTTCTAGAAACAGAAACACATTTTGACAGGTCATAACAGGAAAAGCTCAATGATATTAACTCTCTGAGACCCACAATAGACCATATATAGGGGGGTACAAGGAGGTACCCCCCTATAAAAGAGGGAGGGAGATAACAGGTCAGCATTATATGTCACATAGAAGTGGTGTACATCATCTGAAAGTGGGGAACTTGAAGATGAATTCGAGATGCAGCTCAGCACTGTGTTTTAAGTTGTTCTAGTCATAAATCAGAAATAAACATTAATTAATTAATTAATTAAAATACATTGCAAAAGTGTATAAGGGCTTAGAACATTATGATGGAAGTATATCATGACCATTCCCATGCTCTATTATGTCTCATAAGTTGTTGCAGCAATTTTTGAGTTTGCAGATTTCTGCAAGAATTGCATTTTTCAGTGATTGGATGGTGAGCACTTTTGTTCTGGGGAACTGCTCGGAAACCCCCTTATTGTACCTAGGAAATCCATCCATTCTCTGAATGCTGTAGGTCTCCAGTTTGTGGTTGTAAAGTTTCATAAGGCTGTGATTATACTAGAGTCACCACAGGTCATTTTATACAGTGAGGTCAAGTTTCAAAATGGTCTCACTACAATGAAATGGCTACTTTGGGGACTAACATCATCACACATGAATACAATTGGGCTCATTGGATCCACAAGAGTCTCAGCTTAACAGTAATACCCAATTTTATGCAATTCCAAGACTGTTTAGGGTCCCGAGTATACAGAAATATTCAAATACACCATTTTAGTTTAGGCGAAAATAACACATTTATACTGCATTCAAAACTCTGCATGGTTTTTGCCCCAAACTGCATGTGATTATCATAAAGTGGGAATGTCTGTAAACGGGAGACTCGTGGGTACCCATAGAACCCATTTTCATTCACATATCTTGAGGTCTGAGGTCAAGGGAGCCCTTTGCAAATCACCATGCCCGTTGTTCCTCACCAAAATGTAGCCTAACTTTTGAGCGTTATTTAGCCTCCTTCGCGACAAGGTAGTACATGGTACCAATGGACTCCTCAGGTTTTTGTAGTTTAATATGATACCTGTAGCTTTACCTCTAAAACTGAACCTGCTACGGCCTCTGAAAGGATCGCGGGTCTTAGGGGGTTAACAAGGGCTGCGCACAGTTTAAATTTACCTGTCCAGGGTCTGACTATTATGCATGTTGGCTCACTGACATGCACAATACAATTAATACACTTCACTGGGACAGAGGCGCTTTGATGAGTCAAAATGTGTCTTGTGAAAAAATAACTTTTGGGTTTTAGCGGAGTTTAGCAGTAACATATAAACTAAAATAGTATTCCTTTTTTATCTCTATTTTGTGATTGGAAAAATATAATGAAACATAATATTTGGCGTGCTTTACTTACATTATGTAAATCTGTATCTCCAAATACAAACTTTTTGTTGTTAGTTGTCTTTGCAGTTGTAGTCCCTTAATCCCTGTTCTTGTTTAACTGCATACTGCAAGACTGTGGGGCCATGGAATTAAGGCTTTAAAATTCTTAATTTATGGAGTAAAGAATTCCATCCAATTTAAAAAAAAGAAAATGACAAATACAAAATATACAAGTGCAATTAATAGGGCTCCTGACAACTGAAGTCGGGAGAACATTCCCCTGTTGCTACTGCTGGTGAGCTTTGTGGTGTGATTAAAATAGCTGGCTAGGTCAAGAAACAAATGCTGAAAATAAATAAATAAATATATAAAACAGCCAAAAGAGCTGGGAGGATATTTCAGTGTGTATTTACATCAAATGTAATCCAACCTTGTTGTTCAGACAATATGAAATAGGACTAATAAAAACTGAAAAATGTGAAGAATCTGCGAGGTAGTGTATATTTTATTCCTCATTTTGTTCATTTAAACATTTTAGCGGATTAATCTTTAATTTAAAGGACATAATAAATGCTCGAGTTGTCACTCAGTAGGTCTCGCTGCCTTGAAGATCCAGCATGAATAGACTGAATCTCTGTTAGGAACAGTGTTACTGGATACTCAATCCCTAGATGTTTTTCCCATGGTCTATTGCAGCGCATTGCAACTGTTATTGCAGTGTGTTGCAAAACCAATTAATGCACGAAGACTACTTTTTCTACTGTTTACTACTCTCCTTTTTTCAAGCACCATGAGGACGTCTGATGTAAATACCAATAGAAAATATTAGTTACTGGCTTGTTTTGACACAGAAATATTTTATGTCAGCCTTCAAAAACACGGGACTGTGAAGAATCAAAGACCTTCATACATCACATCACATAAAACAACCTTCTTGCTAAGTTATTTTTCTTGCCAACTTGGTTCACATACAGTCAGGGAAACATTTCACACAGGTAAGAGCACAGAGCCAGAGTCAGTATCCGCAGCCCTCATGGAGCAGATACTGTGTAGGCTATTGTCTTGTTCCTGTACATAGACTGTATATAAAGATGGACGGCACGAAAGCTCCCCAGAAGTGATGCCAAAGAGTATAGAAGCAAAGAGACGAAACCCCGGTGCTTTTTTGACAGCCGCATCTTTACATACAGTCTATGTTCCTGTACCATGAGGACATCACTGAGAACTAAAACACCAATGGCAGCATACAACTCCTCCATCTCTCCCACTATCGCTGAATGATTCATTTTAAAGAAGGGCTGAGTGAAATATAGAAGAAATTCCTCATTATCCTACATTAAAATGTATAAGGATGTTTTTATAATGACTACATAAAAAGCACATAAAATTGATTTCTGACTGACACATTTCTGGGAGGAGGTATGGTGAAGCAGGTGCTTTATTAGCATTTCAGCCATAACCTTGCTCTATGACTATTAGTTTAATTGCTGCGGGAGCTCTACTGATCTGCAATTCTACTTGCGACCCACCTGTCTAATGAGTAGCCCCTTTTGCCCAATGCACGCAGGGATAGAGTGAAAAAGCAGGGAATCATATTCAGATATAGTGTCATGACAAGTCAGGTCCTGCAGACTTGAGACAAAGGCAGGATCTGACAGTAACCAGCTTATACGTTTATATCCAAATTGTCAACATGCTGCAGGGCTGACAGTTAGGAATACGACATCTTCCTCAGGCATTGTGCTTCCTAATAAATCAGTGCATCAGAGCATGAACTGCTCTTGAGATTAAGGCTGACCTTAGGTCTTGTCAAGTCTGTTAGAAAAGTTACATTTTAACCTTTAAGATCGTCGAGTGCTGACACAAGAATTAGTCCCAAAATCTAAATTAATTTCAAAGAGACAGGCCCCACCTGGGCTCAGATACACTGAGTAAAGAAAACTATATTTTTAAAAATTCTCCAATAACAACAGTTATGTGCTTGCCACAATACGCAGCTATGTTTGGTTGGTCATTAATTGGCTTGTTAACTGGTGATTATAATAGTGAATTTCTGCTTTTTTTTGCCTCAGGAAAAACTGAATATTAATAGAGGACAAGACAAAGTTGTTATATTTTGTGAGCATACAGGAAAGCGTGTGATTACTTGAGCAGGAAACAGATGAAATAGGATTTTTTAACATTAGCATTCATGGGAAGTTCTCTTGTTTTCCCCCCGGTTACGGAGCATTTTTTCAGTTTTCAGCACAGTAACAGGTGGTGTGGAAATTCTGGTCCTGCCCAGAGACTGCTCTGTGTTTGAGTTGCAAATATGTTGTGTTCCAAATGAGCTACTTCCTGATTGCCAATGAGCCCAAAATGTATTCTGTGAGGGTGAGGATGTGCTGACATCGACGCACCTGAGGAGACCTTTGCAAATATGAACTCATTTACGCCTATAGGCCTACCATAGGCAAAGGATAAAGTCTTTCAGGAGGGGAAGATCCTACAAGCTGTTACAATTTAATGACGGCTGCAGGTAAGTATTCAATCTGTAATAACCAAGACTGAATAAATAGAATCATGCATCAAAAAACATATAATCATTCTGCAAGCTTCTGATGTAATTTGGCATTGGATCTAAAACCACCCAGGGCATCGGGGCTTCACTGTTGCACTGTGATTCTCATTCTGTCTGACAATGAGGAGCCTGAATGGCCTAAATTCTCAGGTCCACATGTGAGCAGTTCAACACCTTGCCACAAATCTTGAAATCTTTGCGATAGAGCTGATCAAAAAATAGGTTTTGCAGCAATGATTCCCCTTATTTAAGTACAGGTTTACATAGTGCATACATATTGTGAAGGTCCTTGGGTGAGTTGGCTGGTGAAATCTGGAGCACCTGGAATCAGCGCTCAAAAGCCTCCAGTGATCAGTGAGGATCTGTTGCTTTCCTGCACCGCTTTTTCTGGTTTTGCTTAGCTTTTGCTCCTATACTTCACAGCACCCCACACAACACCGTCCACAGACACATTCTATATTTCATTTCATATAAAAAATTCAAAACGTGGTATTGCGTGTCCATTTCTCACGTTAGCATGGCCCTACAGGCAGGGTTTTGACAGTATGTGAATAACAGAAGTTATGAAATGGGCATTAAAGTCCACCATCTTCCCTACACAGCACCCTGTGGCAACTGGGTGCAAACCTGCTATACACACTGACCGGAGTAAACACTAATATATGGACCAACATGCTCATTATTGAGTTTGTTAAATCTGCAAACCACACCAGGTTTCTTTTAAAAATGTATCTGTAAGTTAAAAAATAATATATTGTTTCTGTACTGACATTAAGGCTGTTATAGCTGGGCTATTGCCCAGTATGTGTCACTTTCCTACTTTAACCCCTTAACACTCCAATGGCCCGCCAGCGGACCCGGCCGCTATTCTGTCTTTCAGAGGTTCTATGGGTACCCACGAGTCTCCCCTTTGCAGACATGCCCACTTTATGATAATCACATGCAGTTTGAGGCAAAAACCATGCAGTTTTTTGCATGAGATACAAATGTGTTATTTTCAGAATTGCATAAATTGGGTATCACTTTAAAGCTGAGACTCTTGTGGATTCAATGAGCCAAATTATATTCATGTGTGATGATGTTAGTCCCCAGAGTAGCCACTTCATTGTATTGAGACCATTTTTTTAAACTTGACCTCACCGTATAAAATGACCTGTTAAAACTTTACAGCCACAAACTAGAGACCTAGAGCATTCTGAGCAGTTTACACAACAGAAGTGCTCGCCATCCAATCGACGAAAAATGCCATTCTCGCAAAAATCTCCAAAAGTTCTTGATACCAAATCACAGCATGTCTTTTTCTATGGTGTTCCCCAAGGTCTTAGAGTTTTAATGTGGTATATTGGAGGGATTACTGATGATTTTTGATCAATTCTAGAATAAAAAAATGTTAAATTTAGCATCAAATCTGTGTTACAAATGGTATCAACCCAAAAAATCATGCAACAATTTATGACACGTAATAGGGCATGGGAATGGCCATCAGATACTTCTATCATAATGCTCTAAGCCCTTATACACTTTTACAATTTATTCTAATTAATGAAATAATTAATTCATGTTTATTTCTGACTTATGACTAGAACAACTTGACACAGTTCTGAGCTGCATCTCAAATTTATCTTCAGGTTCCCGCAGCTTTTAGATGACGTACACCACTTCTACATCTACTAAAATAAAAGAGGGCTGAATGGCAAAGGGGGGTAGCCTACATTTGCCTCACTACCAGTAAACCCGACTGTAACCAGAAGCTTTTTACAGCATGGTGTGAGTTCAGTACTGCAAAGGTTTTGTATGGTGGACATTAAAACTCAACAACAAGTAAACAAACGAATGCAAATTAATTGCACACATCATGCTCACAGTTAATTGCTATATGATTGCATCCAACCACAACCTGAGGCCATTAGTGCTATATAGCCCTGGTGTGAAGAAAGCTGAGCAGGCAGCAGAGCCAATCAGAGTCCACTGAGAACTTCATGTGAGGCTCCTAATGTTCCTGAGCTCAGGTCGTCCTTTAGACTCGTTCAGTCATTGTGGCGGTTCCTCATATGGGACTTGAATCCAGCACCATTAAAACCCAACAACAGACCATCATCAGTCCGGCCACTGACACCCCCCCTTCTCCTAATAAGGTAATTAAACCGGAAGCCTCTCCATGGTAACTCACTCACAAACAGGAGGGGCAAACAATGGACCAGTGAGGATGAGATGATTGACAGCTCGTTGGGGCTCGCGCTCGCTGCCTTTGACTGCATCCATTAGATAAGATAAGAGCTCACAACAACAACAACACGAGGATACACACAATATATGACGTTTTTATCAAAGTATTTGATACAATAAGCTACACAACGGCACAAAAATATAGTTCCCGCCGCCGTATCACATTAAAAACACCGACTATTTAACACAAACCCGTTATAAATCTCCTTTAACACACCGGCTCCGTGTTTCCTAATCAATACGCCTCCTCTGAGCACCTGCTCACTCATCCGGGTTATTTTCAGCTTTTCCCAATGTCACTTCACATTGTTATTTCATTATTATTGTTATTATATTGTTGTCACACCCTCTCAAACTTGGCGTTGCAAGATAATAACATGGAAGAAGCAGTATTGAGCTCTTATTACCTCAGTTTGTCCTAGTGTTCATCCTCCTTCTTCTTTAAAGCGTAGAGACTCTCCGGTGTGTGTTGCAGTAGTCCGAGCCTCGGCTCAATCACGCTGTTGTGGATGTAACTATGCTGCTGCGGAGACACGAGCCCGTTAAAACCCTCTAGAGCTCAGCTTGGAGCCTCTAGTTGTCAGGTTGCTGCTGCTCGAGCGTCCTTTCAGTCACGCGCCACACGGAGAAAAAAAAAACCCTGAAGTATCCTATAACTGATTAAAAAGTTACTTCCTGTCGGTCTCTACTCAAAGCGACTAGCGTTAATTATCACTAATTAGTGAGTGAGACGGTGTGCTGTATGAGAGGCAGGGCAGCCTATATCCTCTCATCCACCACACTGCTGGATGATGCTGTCGGTCACAGCAAAGTGTGTCTCCGCCCATCACCGCTCTGCACAGTATTGGACCACATGTATGATTGATTCTTTATATTGTTATTTATCTGCAGAATTATGAATAAATTAATTTCCTGTTATTACTTTAAATTGTTCTCATTTTGGTAAGTATAGTCAATGCTGTAGGCTACTATTGAAAAATATTATACTCGCCCATTAAATGCCACAAAACATGGAATATCAGTGTCACTCATCATGCATCAGTTATATTTTATAGTATTTTATTTTATCATCTGTTCTGTCTCTAAATCTGGTACTCTATTGTTATGTTGGTACTGTGGCGTTGTCAAGTCAGCACAAATACAAGGAAAACGTCTAGTGAATATTTTTTCAAAGTAAAAGTTCAAAAAGCCAGGCATACACCAGAGTAAAACATTATACAGTACAATATAGTGTGTGTGTGTGTGTGTGTGTGTGTGTGTGTGTGTGTGTGCAGAGGAAATCAGCAAGTAGTTTATATTTTAAGATAATGGACAACCTTCAAAGTAGTATGCTTTGTGTTAAGCATTGGGTTATTCATTCATTCATTCATTCATTCATTCATTCATTTATTTGTTTATTTACTGGTGTTTTTAAGTTGTCCTGTAGGCCCTGAATGAATGATGCTATATCACACAGCACTGCATCTCGTGCGTCAGCCTCGGGACTGAAGTCTATGTAACGTACATTTCAGTCAGAGTAATCAGAGGCAACTCTGATTTGGAGCATAATGAATTGAAAGGTTGATCCTTGTACCTAATTAAAGTAAATAAATAAAAAGCTGTGTGCGCTCCAGTTTTGCTTTGGTCTCAACAAGCCAAGTCTTAATCCATATTTTGAATTGCAGCAAAAGCATGTTTATAATATCAATGCTTTTATTTTTTTAACTAACCGGAAACGTAATTATTATTGCTTGCTGTTCTCTTGCAGTTGCCGTAAACTGACCAATCACAGCGAACTTTCAGAGCCCTGTTGGAAATGCACTTGTTTTATGTATCTGTAGCACCGGGGTGGGCGGGATCGAGTACCAACGCACAGAGAAGGAATACCCACGGCCGCTGTAGAGGCACATATCGAGCTCACTCAGTGTGAACGCTTCCTCTTAGTTGACAACAGCAAGTGTAACGGGGCAGTGGGTACAACAAGCCGACAACACACAGACGGTAAACAATTAACTTAGCAAAGATTATTTGCATTGTTATGTGTTGTGCATCACCGAGGTTAGGTAGGTAACGTCAGCTAAAGTTTGCTTGGTTTCTCATCTTTACGTTATTGACTATTATAATGCTAACGCTAGCTAGTTATTGCTGAGCTGACCAAGTTGTGCTGAAACTAGTTTTTCTGGTAGCAGCAGCCACATGATCTAATGTTACTTTACCACTGTTTACTCTGCAGGGCAACACTTGTTTGTTAGTAGACACACACAAAACAGACAATGACTATGCTATTTGGCTAGCTCATCTTGATGTAACCGTTAACATGTTATTAATATTAATTGTCTAATCTTCATTAAGGTTAGTCACAAACTGCCAGCAGCTATGTAGTTTCAGATGATCCTAGTTAGGACCCTACCTGGCTCATTATTCAATGACATTGCGAATCATGGATGAGCCTCTGAACTGCTGTTACTCAACTGCTACCTTTGCACTCATTACAGTTAAAAGAACGATAAAGATAATAAACCTTTGTGATAATTTGCACTACTAACACTTGTTACTCTGAACATGTTCACAGGAGGACACACAGCATGCACCCTGGATGCTCCATTAGTTTATCCTACAGCCAAGTACACTGTGTAAGTATTGAAGTAATCCATGTTTCATTTCATTTCATTCATTCTCACTGTGCAATATGATTTTCCACTTGTGCAATGTATATACTGATCCTATTTTTATACTTCCTTCTATTTAAATGGTTCATATTTTGTTACACTTTGTTTAACTCTTTTTTACTGTGCTAGCTGATGCATCTTTTTTTTTTTGCACTATCCCCTTTGCTGCTGTACACTGCACATGTCCCCACTGCGGGACTAATAAATGAATATCTTATCTTATCTTAAATAGTACATTATATGTGTTGTGATGAGTTAATTCCAAAGATATAAAACATTCCTGAGTCTTTTTCTTCCAGATATATTCTCTATGGACACACACAGTTAAGAAAACCTTTAGCTGCTGTTATCTCAAACTGTTTGTTGTTCCAAAAATTCCAACACACCCAACCGGTTTTCCAATATTTCTTTCGCAATAGAAGTTTAGATTATTTTTTTCAACTGCCACTCATCCATGCTTTCATAAACCTACACTAAACATGTGCTTACTGGTTTCTGTTTTTTTTTTGTTTTCTCTTCATCAGATGTGACTAAGATTTGAAAGCAGGTGTGGATTGAGTGAAACTTTGTCATCAATCCCCCAATACATCCATCCATGTGTATAATTTTCTTCAAGTTTGACCCCCGGCCTGCATCCAAAAATGCCTACAGGTGAGCAATTGACCTTTTCAACAAACTTTGACGTGACAATGACATAGGTTAATTTCATATCTCAATAACAATATATATCACGATATAGAGTGTTTGCTGGTAATTCAATGACTAAATCGTCTATATGAAATAACCACACGATAAAGCCTATTTCTGTATAGTTCTTCGTGAATGAAATACTTGACAAATGAGTATGAATACTTTCTCATTTTAAGAACTTGAGTACCAAATGAGCACAACACTTTTGATTGAAATTATAGAGAAAAATCAAAATAAATATAGGCCTAGGCTATATCGCAATAGAAAAGATATAGAAAAATGTATACAATAGACATTTTTAGATTGTTTTCACAATATATATCATCATATTGCCCAGCCCTAATACAAGGTTAGTATATAAGATTGCTAAGTTGGTCAGCCATACAGTGCAGGATGGGGAATTCCAAAAGAAAGGACTTGCAAAGGAAAATATGATATCACAACATAGGTCATGCTCACAGAAGATCATGAAATGCATCATGTGCAGAAAATGAATCTTGATTGCGCTTGCACAATGTAGCACTGTAGCCACAGCCATATGCAAACATTCACAAATCCTAGGAAGAAGTTTTTGAACAAACAAGGGCGCTGCCTCCAAACATGACAGAGACAATGGGTAATTGTAGAATGGTCTCTGCTAAAATGTCAAACAACAAGTGGAAAAACACCAAGATAAGGATCAAACATCGTAAGGTCCCATGTGCTTTTGATTTTGGCAGTGTGTTTATGTAACCCTTGAGAATCCTGAAGTACCCACTGTTTGGTCCATCTTGATAAACAATGTTGTGAGGCTGTTTTTCAGAAGATACCCAACAGACTGTATTATTTTGGAAGTGTGTATAAAAATATGCATGATACGCAGCTATAAAAAAAACAAAAAAACAACAAGTGCTGGGTTTGAATATTACACTCCGTTTGCATCATATGACTTCAGTGAAGTGTTGGAACATGCAGCTACAGAAAATATAGATGCGTTTTTTTTTTAAATAATAAATGTAAGGTGAAAAACCTTTCAGGTGCCGAGTCTTGACATCACTGCTGTCATACTCTGACAATGCTGCAATTTTTCCGCATTTCATCTTCTTCCAGGATTGTCTAGTGTGCCACTTGGAGCTTTGAGAGTTGAAAATGCACACAAACAGCAGTAACAAAGGAGTTAAGGGAAGAGACTATTCTTTTCTGTAGTTTGATCTATTTTATATAAATGTGACATCTGATTTTTGGAGGTGTCAGTCTCGCACACATTTTTTTACTAGATGATCTGAACAGCCCTCTATATTGGCGCATAATGTACTTACCACTGATATAAACCAGTAGATGCGACATTACGTCATAACTACTGCGATAATCGTCTGCCATCTTACCTGGGTATTGTTTACAATTGCCACCTATGAGCAGCAACTGGTTGTCAGCTGTTCAGCACCTAACTGCTTCACCAAAGAGACCAAAGAGACCAGGGAAGCTGGCATCACTTTACACACGTCAGTATAGAGGAGATGAGAGATTTATTTTTTATTTATGGATCAACTAAAACTACAAAAATGAGTGAACTAGCTAACTTTACTGTTACCAAGCAACAGACCAGCTGAGTTCTAAGTCAAAGTTATTGCTGATTGCCAGCTCTACAGCATTGATCTGTTAGCCAGACGTTGTTTTAATGTTTGCTACGCTAACTTAGCTCAAAAGTTTAGTAACGATAACGTTATAACAAAGTTATTAATATTACCCTAACCGCGAAGCAGCTGATTCTATGCCAATCGAGTGTAAACTAAACGTGTTAACGATTTAAGACGAATCCAGCGAGCCACATCTATCCCAAAATTAACCGTCTTGAATGCTGCAATCAGTCATCATATATTAACATCACTTGTTGTCAGCTTACCTCACGCCTTTACAAGAATTTCCTTTCAGTAAAGCAAATCAAAAATAATCCATGTGTTGAACAGGGAGGTTAAAGGAATCCAGACGCAGAAAGGAGATTTGTTCTTCAGCAGATCAAGGTCAGACTTGCAATTAGCAAAATCCCAGCAATTTCTCCTCTTTATCGTCGTAAAGGTAATGTCGATAACGTTACCTTGCGATGAGAACGAAAGACAATTGAGACGAGTCCTTCAGGAGTTCTGCTGAAGGCATTAGCTTTTCCAAACAAAACTTACTTTATCAACAAAAACAGCTCCTCATTTACAGTTTAGATAGGCTCTTCAACCTCTTCTCTCAGCATCAAAACCAACCCTATGCCGGTTGACCGGAACAAAACACAAAATAGGAAGTGACTGATTGATTGAAAGATATTTTAATGTAGTATCTTAGCTATTCAGAATGCCAGGTAAGATAGCCGCCATATGGTTGCATCCTGGAATGATGTCAATAGAACATTTTATATCTGTGGTACTTACTTAATATAGAAAATACAGCACACATTTTGCTCAAACCTACCATTTTAAAGCGCTGAGTGAATCTTTGTGCAACCTCCATGCGCCCTACCCAGCAATTTATGCTAACTTCTTTCAGTGGGCAGCACAGACCGGTGCTCTACGTGCAGTCAATGTGAGTTACGGGGGGATGTCTGGTCCAGCGCATTATAATCCCCCTAAGCTCGAGAGTGAACTCTCTACCTGGCCATAGTCCATCGCTGTCCTTCCCTCTGGGAGTCTAACCCCGCCTTAGGAGATCTCAGCAGAGGTGTGCTATGAGTACTGACTCAGACATGAACCTGGGGAAAGGTGAAACGTACTGTGTCCTAATGTGCTTACATCAGTGCTATATTTAGACTACTAGTTGCAGAAGTAGTTTTTTCTTTTGCTGCAGTGGCGTATAAATCAAAAGGAATGTCCAGCATACTTAGACTAAATTGGGTTTAAAGGTCCCATATTGTAAAAAGTGAAATTTTCAGGTCTTTTACATTATAAAGCAGGTTTAAGTACTATATAAATACTGTTAAACTATCAAAACGCTCAATATACGGAGAAATACTCACAGCCTGTATTCAAAAATTGTGCGTTTGAAACAAGCCGTTAGGATTTCTGTCCATTTGTGATGTCACAAATATACAATATTTAGTCCATTACACGGTTTTAAACGTAAACATTCTAAATGTGTCCCAGTTTATTCCTGGTTGCAGTGTATGTAAATAACATCAGCTGACAGAATGAGGAAAATAAAGTTTTTTTTGAACATTACAGCATGTAAACATGTTCTAGTAGAAACACAAAATACAAGTATGAACCTGAAAATGAGCACGATATGGGACCCTTTAAGGCCAGATTTAAGTTCCATTAAGAAAAAGTATTACACTCCCACAGCACGAAATGACAGGAATATACCGACGGGGGTTAAATGGGCTCATGTTCAGCACAAACGACTCAATGATTACCCACATGCTGTGATTTCTGTATTTCGAAAGGCAATTTCTAGCCTGCACGGCAACTTTTTCAGCTGCAGAATAAAAGCAGCGCTGCATCAACCGACCGGCATTGTAATGTGATTTTGACGTGTAATTACAGCACTTCCTTTAGGCTAGTCAATGTCATTTAAATATCAGCAGCTTCACTCGCGGTCCCTCGAGGCTGCTATGTTCATCGCAAACGCAGCAGCCTCATAAAGATGAGTCAAAGTGATTGACTGAACAAACATCAAAAAATGTGTATCCCCTTAGGAGTATGACTCATGGCAATCTGCCGATCAAATTGATGATATGTGCTGTAAGCAAGTTGACATAAGGCGCTGGCTTTATGAGGAAAACTCATGGAGTGTCCAAAGCCTAAAAGGTTGATCCCATAGAAAAATAAAATAGGAGTAGAAGGGCCATTGAACTGTTTTCTGTAGTAATTTGACTAGTGCAAAAGAAAATAGTGATTGTTGTGCATAAAACAAAGTTGTGATTTATCAAAGTATACCTCTTTGAAATGGCTGGTTTACCTTATCAAGATCATATAAGGTGATGCCGAAACGTTCAGGAACTTTGATTTTCGCACTTCCGATTTATAAAACAAGGCCTATTGTGCATGGGGTCGCAATGGTTTGTCATTTTTAAAAAGTGGGTCCCCAGAAAATAAGTTTGGGAAACGCCACTCTAGAGCAGAAATAGGACAAGTCACGTAGTCACCAAAAATAGGTTCCTCCTGGGACAATAAATATCTGGAGCAAATTTCATAGAATCCCAGCTAGCTTTCCAAAAAACTTGTATTGGAGCAAAAGGTTGATCAAGTGGAAATTTAACATAACGTTAATGCAAGATAAAAAAAAAAGGTCAATGGCTCACAAAAGTGATCCACAATGATCCTATGGGAATCGTGAACATCCTTGAGTACACCGTTCCACAGCAAACCTTAAGGTGACTGCTGCCGAGTCCACAAACCACGGTGTTTACAGAACAGACATAGAATCGGAGTTCAGTATTCACAAAGAGCTTTGATACCTCTCTCCGTCCCTCCTACATGATGCAGCTGGCCGACTGTTACCGCGATCAGAGCTGCTCGCATGTGATGGTTTTTTTCCCCCCCCTCAGGATCCAATAGCAGATGCTCTCTCTGCTGTAGCATCATTAGTGTTAGCTTTGTTTTGTGGAGCAGCGGTGGCTCACACAGCGCCATGGGAACAGACTATCATTAGCACTTGATGCACAGAGGTCGACCCCCATTAGGTCAGTTTGGTTTATCTGTTTGCTCTTAACAAGATCCAAGATTAATAAGGGGACCGTTGCCAAGCTCAGAAGCAACATACAGCTATTATAGAGGTCAATACATTTCAGTGGCCTTTTTTTTTCCTGTGTCGTTTGCCCAGAGGGTGCATAAAATGCACAAGTCTATGAGGCTAAAATGCAAATTCATTTTTAAAAACAGTGACATGGTGCAACAGTGAGAGGTCATGATTTCCTGTGTTTCGTAATAACAGCTGAATGGGTGAGAGGAGCTGGATGAGGGGTTGTGTGTTGCTGTGTGAGCGGTGGAGAAAAGAAGCTGAGTGGGGTTATATAGCCACTAAGTGATAGTACACTTCCTTGCTGCACAATTGACAGTAGTGACCTGCTAGTAAAGGCACGTAGAAACTAATGGCTGGTGCAGCATTTGATACAGGTCCCAATGTAGTTTGTTGTCGGTAACGGCCACGGACAGAATGACACCATTACTCACTGACACCCGGAATAATAATGCAGGTCAAAGAGCAGTGCAGCGCTAAACTGACAAGCAGCCTGTGTCAGACGACAGAGTCCCATTCGAGGTGATTTATTATATATCAGATCACTCTCTTGTTCATTCGTGTTCTTCGTAGCAGTAAATGGTCGTGTTTTGCTTAGGCAATAAAAACAGATAAAACACCTGGAGAGGTTATTGACGCGAGGCAGGCGCCAACAGCTTCGCAAGATGAGATGGTTTATCTCGATCTGTCACAGATAAATACATTTTTCTTATTTGAAATAGTTTTAACCCCTTAACGTGCGGCTTATTCTGTCTGACAGTCTCATGTACTACTACCACTGAAGTTATATGATGCTTACACATTTTTTTATCCGTTCAAAATGTACCTTAAAGGGAGATTTGTCAAGTATTTAATACACTTATCAACATGGGAGTGGGCAAATATGCTGCTTTATGCAAATGTATGTATATATTTATTATTGGAAATCAATTAAAAAAACACAAAACAATGACAAATATAGTCCAGAAACCCTCACAGGTACTGCTTTTAGCATTACAAAATATGCTCAAATCATAACATGGCAAAACTCAAACCCAACAGACAACAACAGCTGTCAGTGTGCTATTATGTCTGTGTGATATTTGTGTTTCTCCATATCGCCCAGCCTTAAAAGTAACATTACATTTGCTCAGTGTTATACAGTATGTCCCACGTCATACACAATCACGTATAATCACAACAACAGAGACGACACATACCAATGTGTAACTCTTTCAGACATCAAGGTCTCCATCTTATCTTGAGCCTCCTCATATACGGCATGCCAAGTATGAAGGACTCTCAAAATACCAAACCAAACCATGTATGATGACAATCATACATTTCTTCGTATTTAATACATTTTTTTTCACGACAATGAGTTTAATTTTCTATGTGAATACTTTAGGTAAAACCATAAGATCAGTGTTAATGTAACTGTGTGATAGTTACAG
>CAKAKQ010036880.1:0-11178 GCA_916700675.1 Helicolenus avius
GCTACAGTAATTGTTCAAGACCTATGTGCAGAGACCGCCAAACTTAAGACAGACCAATGAAATAAATGCTCAAGTTCTATGATCTGGCAGTCAAAAATGAATTGTCAGAGTAGATGTTAAAGCATCTTAAAGCATCTTTTATTTAGTGTCAGTGCTCATTTTTCCACTTCTCCAGTTTAATAGTTTTTAAAAGGAAAAACTGCAAGAAATGCTGTTTATTTATCAACTACAGTCGCTTGAATTACAAGTGTCTGGTCCTGTCACAGACCATAGACTGTATATCAAGATGGACAACATGACAGCTCCCCAAAAGTGAAGCCAAAACATCTTGATTGCCCCCTGGTGGCTGGCTGCAATACAGGTTATAAATCTCGCCCCTTCCATATTAGTGGATGGGACATGGGCCAAACTAAAAAGTAAAATTACACGTCAAATACATTTTTTCCCAAAGATGGTTTCTGCCATTTTAGGTAGTTCTTATCACGCTGATGTATGTTCAAGTGTTCATTTTTCTGATAAGTATGGTAGCAGTCCCCAGTCCAAAATGGTAGAAGCATAGATTTGCTGCTGGGCGCTGACGTTGCGATGGAACGAACAATAAGCATGGCAATATACGTTCTTTGCTCTGGCTCCAAATTACCTAAAAATCTCAAGATGGCAGCTCCAGTATCTGGGATATTTTGGCTTCATTTTTGTACAGTGGAGGAGGAAGTGGAGAGGCGTTGTCCGTCTATACCACATGTGTCAAACTCAAGGCCCGCGGGCCAAATCCGGCCCGGCACCTCATTTTATGTGGCCCGCGAGAGCTTGCAAAGAACATAATTTGCTTATCATACAATTCTATGCCGCTTTACCGAAGTACAGTGTCCAAAAACTACATGTCCCACAATGCATCTTGATTTAGTTATCTGCGAACTGAAGCGTCTCAATATCAGCCGTTTCCAGCAGCGGCACTCTAGCAGATGTTGATCTTTGATGGATGAGTAATGATGAGAGTTTCCTAATCTCATAAATTCATGGGATCTATGTAATAATAATACATAGAAATGTGAGTGTGTGTGCCCACATTCACTATTTTTGTGTCTACACGTACATGCATATATATCGATGCACAAGGACGTGTTTTTGTTGCTGAACTCATTTTTCAAATAAATTGTACAATAGTTGTAAACTTGAATATCTGCTTGCAATATTTTTTCCTAGACTTCTGCTTTCAGAGCCAGTTATTAATTAAGTTATTACTAAAACCAATAATAATCGAATGCAGAGGCAATTATGTAATATGATAAAGAGTAGATATATTTATATGGTCTTACAGTTACAACCGGCCCTTTGAGGGCAACCATAACGCTGATGTGGCCCAGGTTGAAATTGAGTTTGACACCCCTGGTCTATACAGACCTGTCACAGACAGGAGAGTGGCAGAAATACTAGCTTCTTTAGCCCTGAAATGTGTTTGCCATGCATATGTGTTTTAAAACAGGGCAATGTTTCACTCGTGTGTTTAATCTCTAATTTCAAAATAAAACAGGTGAAGTGAGCTAACAAGATCCAGAAGTCTATCAGTTCATACCATATAGTTCAAAATTACATTGTTATATTATTGTGTCTCAAAGTATATACACATAATGTCTCATTTATATTTCATGTGTTACAACTAAACATTATTATTAGTGGATTTAGTTGAGATTATCTGGAGTATTTTGTAAAATAAGGAATGATAAGACAATGTACATTACATGCATGCTTGCATTCTGCACCGGTGTTCTTCTTTTGTAAGTCTAGTTTTTATAATCTTTTGTGCTTTTGTGGTCAGTGTTAGCAGTCACAAATACACAAAGGATGTTCAAGGTGAGGAGAGACATTTATAGGCGGCAGGATATTCATTTGTAGGTGTGTGAGTGGGTGCACTGTCAGATATGCATCACCTCCCTCTGCTGTGTCTTACTGTTTTTTTTTGTCTACCTCTCTGTTCATTTTTTCTCTGAATCTCTTGCCCGCTTGCCTCTCCCTCCCCCCCTCTGCCTCTTTCTCTTATCCTCCCCTCTGTCCAAATCCGTCTCCTGTTCTCTCCTGTAGGCGATGAAGGTGTTGTCCAAGAGGAGGCTGATGAGGCAGGCAGGTTTCCCACGTAAGTCTGGAGCCAGGGGCAGATGGTTTAAACCGCAGAGAGCACAGTCTCTTATAATGCTCCGGTGGTACATGAACAATGCATGCCAATACTGAAACCCTGTCTTTCGTCCTATCCTGTCCTTCTATCATCTGTCACTCATGCCCACCCACATTATCCCTCTCTCTTCCGTCATCAGGGAGACCTCCCCCTCGTGGAGCCAAACTAGCCCCTGAGGGTCCCCCTCAGCCCAAAGGACCCCTGGAGCGGGTATATCAAGAGATTGCCATACTGAAAAAGCTGGACCATTCTAATGTGGTGAAACTTGTAGAGGTAGGTGCTGTTAAAATAAAAAAAAATGTAGTCAATCTGAACTAAACCGGCAAAAATATTGTAAATATAGCATACACTTAGACTGATATTGATCTTTCTAGGTGGGCCTTTCTCCTAGGTGGTTAAAATACGTTTTGCTGCTGCCCCCGTCAACAACAGTACATTGCTTTGGTTCTGTGTGGTAACTCCTGTCTGCTTCTACAAACTGGGGGCGTGCCCACCACTGTCTATTGTATCTAATACACTGACTGTGGATAAGTACGTCATACAACCCCACTACAAAACACCCAAACTATCCCTTTTAAGGGAACAAAAAAAATCAGTACATGATATTTGAGTGACAAAAATAATTAGGCCTAATCGAGCTAAAACTGTACACAGTAAAACAGTCTGGGCTAAGGTTGCATTCACACCAGGTCAGCAGCGATTAGCGCAGGGTTGTACGGCGGTGTGGGAGGGTCAAATGGCCTATTTCGTGTGACGTCATGTTGTGTACTCATGGTGGGGTTGTGCAGCTCTGGAAAGGTCATCGCGGCGGCGATCAATCTCTCTTCCATGTTCACAGTTGCTTAGTAAACAGCCGAATGCTACATGGTAAACTAGAATTAACGCCTCGAGGTTGTATGCCTCCGCCATCCAGTTAAGCTGCAGTTTACATCCATGTCTGTCCAAAATGTCATCACTTTTTAAATTTTATCCTATTGTATACGAAATTGTCATAATTAGCATATTAATTCTTGAGTTATGGGCAAAAACGTGTTTTGTGAGGTCACAATGACATCTGACCAAATTCTAATCAGTTCATCGAAGAGGATGTTTTTACCAAATTTGAAGAAATTAGCTCAAGGCGTTCCTGAGATATTGCGTTCACAAGAATGGACCGGATGTACGGACGGACAATCTGAAAACATAATAAAAAGGTTCTTCTTCCCTTGGGCATCTTCCGGTCTGATCGCCGGTTACGTGATCGATCTCCACAGCGTGACATACTGTAGGTATCTTTTACCGCTGAGTTTTTTTCCAACATCCCCTGTGGTGCCCACCGCATGAAATGAAATATAGATATCATATCATTACACATATGGTAATATCATGTAAATAATCCAGCGCTTCATTTTATATGTACAGCTATGGTTACTCTTTCCACCACCCTACACTTGCATTTTGAGTGCAAAACACACAATAAACAAAGTTAAAGATGAATTTGACTGATAGCATTATTATTATTCAGGTTTTCTATAGATATCGTGATAATAACCCTATTTTGAATTCCTTTGGCCATGATAATCGTGTAGTGATAATCTGATATCATGACAGCCCTAATTCAAATGAATGGGAGGCCTGTGTTTTGATTGTGCCTCTTCTCTCTAAAGAGCAGAGTGTCACAGAGGGAAGGAAAAATAAGGATCAAAACAACAATCTGCGTTATTATTTCAAATTGCATTGTTGCATTTTTCTCATTCACATAAATCTGTACAAAGAGGATGTTGGAGATTAGCAATGACTGAAACCCCACTGCCCCTTAAAGAGCCTCAAATACAACAAAACTGTGTGTGGATTTATTTTTACAGCACACAAAAGGATGATCTATTGTGTGTGTGTGTGTTTGTGTGTTTACACTCATTTCCATTTCCGTGTGATTTGGTGCCAGGTTTTGGATGACCCCAGCGAGGACCATCTGTACATGGGTACGTCGTGGCCAGAGAGTCATCCTCCAGAACAGCACACACACACCCACACACAGTCATGCATAAAGCAATCATACAAGGGAGCTTTTGGAAACCCAACCCACAGATCTTGTTTTTTCAGTTTGTGTCTTTGTAAGTGAAAAGCTTTCATCACTAACCTCATCTATGTTTCTGTTACAGTGTTTGAGCTGGTCAAGCAAGGGTAAGCTAAGCCTCTTTTATGGTAATGATTGTGTCACTGGAATGAGCTCAATCTCATTAGTTATGATTGCTAATTGTGTGCGTGTTTATGTATTCAGGGCTGTGATGGAGGTGCCGACAGATAAACCTTTCAGTGAGGACCAGTCACGCTTTTACTTCCAAGATCTGCTCCGGGGAATCGAGTATTGTGAGTCTTCCAAACCTCCTTTTCCACTCAGTCTGACTGCACGGTTGAGCATTAAGGGTATATAATGTGCAGCATTTTCCTAGTAAACAACTTATAGACTGATACAAAAATAATCCCTCTCAACCATCACTTATGACCCACTAGAAATGTATGGTGGTGTCTGTGTATATTAATTGTAGTAGTAATAATAGTAGTAGTAGTAGGAGTAGTAGTTGTATTATTATCAATTACAATGTCCTTTAAAGGAATGAGAACACAATTAGAAACCTGATAAAAAAATAGCATGTTGTAACTTTAATATGTTAGGTAACTAAAGCATGTTAGTTTACCTGTTAGAAGCACTATAGCATTCAAAATCATCCAAAATACGGCAAGGATTTGCCGGAGGGTTGTGCGAAGGTGTGGGTGTGGTTATTTGTGCTTTAGAACGTAACCACTGTGAAACAATCTGAAAATAACGTTTTATTTCTCGAATCAACTCCGCTCCCTCTCTTCATTCACTCTCTAGCGCTCTCGTTGAGCCGAGGAGGAGTGGCCAACAATGCTACATAGTATACCCAAAGAACGTATATTGCTATGAAGTGAAAGTCAATTGTTCGTTCCATTGCAACGTCAGAGGCCAGCAGCAGAGCTACGCCTCCGCCATTTTGGACTGAAAGCGACTACCGAACGCCAGTAAAATGTCATACAAAAGTAAAACAAAATGATTTCTATTGTCAGAATTTTAATGTCTCTACTGAAACAGCCCATGTAGAACAATTAAAAACATTATAAATATGCATACTATTATAACTATTTACTTACTTATATTTATAAAACTTTTACCCGGAGGAGCATAAAGTGAGCGATGGACAAAAAGTAGAAATTAGAAAATCCAGCACACAGATTTTGAGAGCAATCAGAAACTTTTTCATGTCAAGGACCTTGTGGTTGTGTCCTGTGCTTTCGCCCTGCGTGTTAGTAAATAGCCTACAATTACCGTAAATTCTGTTTATGTCATGCTACTAGCACTACTAGCTACTAGCCGATAGCCGGTTGTTTGGGAACAGAAACATTAATACATCCACAACGATACAGGCTTTCAGCATACAGCCCATGGGCGTATTATAATATAATAAACATGATGAATTACAGCCAATACATTCATTATTACAGCCTCGTACAGCTAGCAGGAAGCTGACAGAACCGGATATGTCATGTGAGCGCGCAGGGCGGTCTGATGCACGTTCATTATGCCGAGGAAAATAACTCTGAATTCAGCTATTAGATAATTTTACAACTTTTTAGACATAATGATTTAAATGAGGGCTATTTAAGTGTTCGTACTTGTTGGAAGTTGATTTATCTCGAAAAAAAAATGGTCCTCTAATTTACAGACCTCTCTTTATACATACATAGCTATGGACTCATTGGCGTTTTCATTCCAAAATGGCGAAAGCAATACCGCAGCGCCATCGAGCGATTATTGTCAAAAAACACTAGTTTCGCCTTTTTGCTTCTATACGCTTTGGTATACCTTTAATAATGGGGCGTTTAAGGTTGTTTATCTATCCTCGGATGATTTGTTATGCATCTAGACACACGTTGATTTAAAGCTGATTCAATACAGATCCAGCTGCAGTTTAATATAGATTTTTCTCAGATTCAGATTCATTTTGACATGTAAATTAAAATTAATTTTAAAAAGGAAACTCAATACTTTTTTTAAGGTGTCCAACATAGATCCTGAAAATGTATTGTGTTATGCCTGGTACTTGGTACCATAACCGTCTTGAAGTATAAAAGATCAGACAGAGACACATTTTTTACAAATCCAGATAATTACCTCCTCAAAATGAAACAGTTTTGTTATGCTAATACACAATAATATCACATAATTAGCTGTACTTGCCTGTGATCCTTTTCTTCTGTGTCCCCTATAGAGATAAATGTATATTATATAATCGTGGTATCAAGAAGATGAAGCTCTTTTGTGTCTAACTCTGCCCTCATCCTACAATTCTTCCATGCCATTTACACAAGCCTGTGCTGTTCTTGACTCTAGCCACCCACGAGGCTCATTTCACATCAGCTCGGTGGCTCTTAATGTATCTCAGCACAGGAGAAGAGGTTTTCCACAAAGTGTCGTCTAGGAGACTAGTAGTGAGGGAAGGAGAGGCACCAGGGACACTGAAACTGTCTCTCTTTTTCTCATTATAAGTAATCGTAACTGAACAAGGCTTGGCAGTTAGGTTAAAAAAAATACATTTTGATGGCTGTAATTGCTGAAATGATTATCCAACTTTCTGTCTATGTGCACTGCCAGAGTGCCAGTATTAAAATACTGAGAAGGTGAAAATTATATTTTAAGACCCTCCTCTCTCCAGACTTACTTAAGATAATATTCATCATCTCTTGCCATAAGCAGAATTCCTCAAACAGGATCTTGTTGCTGTAATCATTTTTAAAAAATGTTCTTACAGTACATTACCAGAGGATCATCCATAGAGACGTCAAACCGTCTAACCTGTTGGTGGGAGAGGACGGACACATCAAGATAGCAGACTTCGGAGTCAGTAACCAGTTCGAGGGGACTGATGCCCTCCTGACCAGCACAGTGGGAACACCTGCTTTCCTCGCCCCTGAAGCGCTCTCTGAGACCAGGAAGAACTTCTCTGGGAAGGTGAAGGAACAGTCGACTCACTAGTGCCCTCTGGGGAGGATTTACAGAAATACATGAACCTTTGTTTCTGATTATTAAATCTATATAAATACTATCACTTTCTCAGTAGTCTTATAGAATTTGCGGTCCTAGTTTTCATATTTTTTCTTGTACAGTGGTGGATTTCAACTATTAATATTAAATCTTTATCATGCTTTTTTTTTTATCCTACAGGCGTTGGATGTTTGGGCCATGGGAGTGACACTTTACTGCTTCGTCTTTGGAGTGGTGAGTGTGTGCTTTTGGATAAAATAGATACAGTAGATACTGTGTTTTTTTGTTTGTCGTTTTGGAGTTTCTCCTGAATGACAATCTGCTGGTCTTTCTTTCATTCACAGTGTCCGTTTATGGACGAGCGCATCCTTAGTCTTCATCAGAAAATCAAGACACAACCTGTGGAGTTACCCGAACGGTCAGTTCTGCTCCTCCCATGTCAAAAGGCGATCTATCGCTCCCGAGTGGCCGTTGTTTACATGATTAAACGGGTGTTTTACTTCACCTTTTACTTTGCAAAATGTGATTTAAATGTCACCGAATCTGTAGCTGTGATTCTTTCTGTCTCAACAGTGCTGACATCTCGGATGATCTCAAAGATCTGTTGCTGAAAATGCTGGACAAGAATCCAGAGACCAGGATATCAATCCCGCAGATTAAAGTAAACACTCTTTCAATTAAGCTGCTTGTTTCCATTACTTTGCATTTAAGCACATTTGATATAACATAGAGGGCAGTAAACCACCTGTCAAATAACTTCAAAAAGAGAAGAAGTGTCTGTGTGAATGGGTTGAAATGAAGAGAGACCAGCGCATTTTACAGGAAGTCCTTCTTTGATCTGCACATTAAAGGGATATTTCGGGTGTTTTGAAGTGGGGTTGTATGAGGTACTTATCCATAGTCAGTGTATTACAGTACCTGCAGTAGATGACAGTTGGCACGCCCCCAGTTTGGAGAAGCAGACAGAAGTTACCCCACGGAAGCAAAGCAATGTACAGCTGTGGACGGGGGCAGTATTTTAGCCACCTAAAAGAGAGGCCCACCTAAAAATATCAATACCAGTTTAAGTGTATGCTATATTTAGAATATTTTTGCCGGTCTGAAGCCGTTATCTATGCTCCCATTAAAGCAGCCAGACTCCATTGGAGAAAAAAACCCCCAGCAATTTTACCTCGCAGATCACAGGAGTTACTGGTCTACCGATGCCTCGAACGGTTAGTTTGTTTGTGTTATTGTATGACTTTGGTTAGTTCATATAAACCAAAGTCAAAGTCAGGTAAAATTACAGATTTTTTCAGTGGAGTCAGTCTGGTGGCTTTGGCGAGAGCATAGCTGGATACAACGGCTTCAGTCCCCCATCAGAAAGGGCTGTCTGACAGCAAGGTAAACCGGCGAAAATATTCTAAATATACATCATCTACTGTAGGTAATACACTGACTATGGATAAGTACCTCATAGAATCCCACTTCAAAATACCCAAACTATCCCTTTAAGCTGCCCTGACACTGATGCCTCAATGATACATACCTGTGGTGTAATACAATCATTTTGTGGTTGGAGGAAAGCTTCAGATCTTTGGCAATACAGACTTCTGTATGTTCTTTTTCTGTTCATTTCAATCTAAATATTACATTAATGAAAGTCTGTCAATAATGTGTTTTTCTTTTGTAACCTGTATCCTGCATAGCTTCACTTGATCTACTTTAAAAGGACTTTGCACTCGCATTCGTTTTATGAAATGTGTCTTGGTGTGACTCTAGAGACATTGTGTCTTTGGAATTGAAATTAAATACACAAAGAACTCCTTTGTTTGCGTCCAGGTGCACCCATGGGTGACAAGGCACGGTGCTGAGCCCCTTCCTCCGGAGGATGACAACTGCTGTATGCTGATTGAGGTGACAGAGGAGGAGGTGGAGAACTCTGTTAAACACATCCCCAGCCTGGCTACAGTGGTGAGTTCACTCACATTAATGAACAACACAGTCATGCCCCAAGTCTAATTTGCTTTTTGCTTCTGGTGTCATTAAGTCAAATATCACCAGTGGGTACAGGTTGTTTTCAATTCAGTTACCCTGAGAGATGCATGAATAGAGACATAATGAGACATAACTGAAAATGAAGGCTTTTCAGGAGCATATTAATTGCTACTTCTCTGTACATTTGTATTAGTATAAAGGATATTTTTTCAAGTTCTTATATTACTTTTTTTAATTTTACTATATTTCAGTCACATCACGCCACCCCCACTGCACCATTACCACCTACTTGATTTCCCTCTCTGCATTTCTTATGCTAGAGCTGACTCATTTAGTTGTTTCGATCTATATTCATTAAGTTATATTAGTAAATGCCAAATGCTGTGAGAGACATGAACGTTTGGGATGAATTTGAAGCCTGTTAGCGCTTAATTTTTTGGTGTGAACTTCACTAACTAGCGGTGAAGTGCTTACGTTGAAAGGGCAAACACAGCATTAATAATGAACGCACCTGGCCACCGTCTGAACAAAGTTAAAATTCATCAGACCTCCAAATTCACCTGCAGCATAATTCATGGATTTGTATATCATTGTTCACAATTCTTTTTCAGATCCTGGTGAGAACTATGCTGAGGAAGCGCTCCTTTGGGAACCCCTTTGACTGGGGCCGTAAAGAGGACCGCAGCAGTTTGTGCGCTTCGGGGCAAACGCTCACGTAAGGATTGTTTACAGACACACTACAGGCTCTTTGCAGTAACATTATGAGTCAAAGTACTCGTAGCAGTGTGCTGTCACTACCATATTCCCACTTTAGAGCTGCTGGATCCTCATTACTTGCATACAGTATAGCCAGCTAATGTTGGTCAAGTAGTTTGTCAAGTATCCTGTTATTATTTCTCTTCTCCCCCCTCCTGCCCTGCAGGAAAGGCAGAGCAGGCAATGTGAGGTACTGCTACATTCATTGTAACCGAAGAAGGTAAATAACTTTAGGACAACTCCTGCCTGCTGTAGTGCTGTTTAAGTGCTGGTCTAGATAGTATACTGTAAGACCCCCGGCATGATATAAGCGGCTGTATTTCTCAATATGGCTTTAAAGGTCAAATACTCCAGAGTGTGTAAACTAGCCTGTGCTAGTTTAAGGGTGTTTGGACGAGCCATCTTCGGGAATGTTGTGCTGTGCTCTCGACTCTATAGGCTGTTTCAACGGAATTGCATTGCTAGGCGAGCGCTTGGGTCCATGTTTACTTCCTGTCAGTTGATGTCATTCATATGGGTTGCGTCCGAAATTCCATACTAATATGCTATTTAGTACAGTATGTGAGTTTTTTTTAGTATGTCCGAAACCTTAGTATGAAACCAATAGTACGCAAATTGCACACCGTTTCCGGTGAAATATAAGTATGCAAATGGTGGAAGCTACGGTGGTAGAAATATCCCCCACAATGCAATACGGTGACGACAACCTTCATAAAAGACCGGACAGCTCTGTAATGTCAATAACGTTTAAATTTAACTGTAAGATATAAGAATTCACTCTGCTAGGTTTAACATATATTTTAAATTAGTTCTGACTTTGATTCTCAGAAATCGTCATATTGGTCACATGCAGGGCCAGCTCTAGACCTTTTGTTGCCACCCCCTTCCTTTTATTGTTGTTGCTGTATAACACACATCAGACATCACAATGGTTGTAAGACTAAAATTACGATTTTTATTCATAAATAACTGTATTTACTATAATAAAAATAATCAATTGGTCCCTGATATTGTTGGCTTAAAAGTGTTCAGTCAGTTTCACCATTTTTAGGGGGCGACCAGCGCTGCTTATTAACAAATAAGTGCGGCCGGGCAGATGAAGAAGTGTGAGAAAGAGAGTTACAGGAGTAAAGAAAGTGTATTTCTTTCTTTCTTTCTTTCTTTCTTTCTTTCTTTGTTCATTTGTTATCTCAATGTAGAAAATGAGGAAGGGCGCCCACTGGTATTTAAA
>CAKAKQ010036881.1:0-10211 GCA_916700675.1 Helicolenus avius
GTACAGTCAGCCATTTTCTGTCTGACATGAGGAGGCTTCACCGAGGCTGCTCTGCTTATGAGAGGAAGCCTTTTTGTAAAAGAGCACTCCGACATGGAGGAAAAAACACACGCAGATGTGGTAAACAGCAGCGCTAATGACACCACATCCCTCAGCAGAAGAGCTCACATGCCAACCCAACGAGGGGCCACAACAAAATGGCCGACCTGCATCTTGAAGGATAAACTACACATGTGTTTAAATAAACATCTGGGAGGTTAAATTAAAATGCAGAGGATCTGATTTCACCGGCATCTTTTGTCATTTAGCTCTAAACTGACTCAACCTGCAGTTTCTAGGGTTTCTTTTAAAAGGAAGATTGTGAAGAACAACGTTGTTTTTGGTGCATTAGAAAAAGGATGATGATCAAATAAAGGAGGTCATGGTCATTTAAAACGGCCTCTTTCTCACAGTAGTTGTGAAATAAGACTTTAAATGGGTATTAGAAGAGTTTCCTTTCTTTATTTTCATGTTGCCTGAAGAAAGATTTGACTTTCTGAAACTTATAACATTTTAGAAAATCTATCCTTTTTTTTTTATACTTCTGAAATTGTTAAAAATCCCCACAATGAGGCAACTTTGCACTGAATGTACAGGTATACAGACTCAACCAGTCAAAGTCATCTCTGTTAGTTATGAGGAAGGTTTGGACACAATAAAGCCCGTCTAAAAAACTCATCAGTGTCGGTTTCAAATGAAGGTTTTTGTGCTGTTGGATGACTGAATAACCATCAAGGAGAGACACCGATATTTAACATTCTTTGGCATCATAACAATCACATTTAAAGGTTGAATCTAAGCAATCAGCAGCTTCGATCCACAAATACTAACATTAGTACCAGTCTTTAAAAAACACCCTCGAAATAAGAGTTCTAAAAGATCCTACAGGAAGAGTTTATCTTTATCGTCGAACATGTTTCATGACGGCAATGTTAAGATTTGTCTTTAGTTGAGGGATTAAAGTTGTTTGAAAATCTACCTTCTTTTGAACACAGGTGCATTAGAAAAGGATGATAATCAAATAAAGGAGGTCATGGTCATTTAAAACGGCCTCTTTCTCACAGTAGTAATGAAATAAGACTTTAAATGGGTATTATTAGAAGAGTTTCCTTTCTTTGTTTTCATGTTTCCTGAAGAAAGATTTGACTTTCTGAAATTTAAAACCGTAACATTTTAGAAAATCTATCCTTTTTTTCATACTTCTGTTCAGCAGGTACGGACTCAACCAGTCAAAGTCATCTTTGTTAGTTATGAGGAAGGTTTGGACACAATAAAGCCCGTCTAAAAAGCTCATCAGTGTCGGTTTCAAATGAAGGTTTTTGCGACATAATTGCTGCTGTTGGATGACTGAATAACCATCAACAGATATTTAACATTCTTTGGCATCATAACAATCACATTTAAAGGTTGAATCTAAGCAATCAGCAGCTTCCATCCACAAATACTAACATTAGTACCAGTCTTTAAAAAACACCCTCGAAATAAGAGTTTTAAAAGATCCCACAGGAAGAGTTTATCTTTATCGTTGTTTTCATGACGGCAATGTTAAGATTTGTCTTCTGTTGAGGGATTGAAGTTGTTTGAAAATCTACCTTTTGGTGCATTAGAAAAGGATGATAATCAAATAAAAGAGGGCATGGTCATTTAAAACGGCCTCTTTCTCACAATAGTACTGAAATAAGACTTTAAATGTGTATTATTAGAAGAGTTTCCTTTCTTTGTTTTCATGTTTCCTGGAGAAAGATTTGACTTTCTGAAATTTAAAACTGTAACATTTTAGAAAATCGATCCTTTTTTTTTTCATACTTCTGTTCAGCAGGTACAGACTCAACCGGTCAAAGTCATCTCTGTTAGTTATGAGGAAAGGTTTGGACACGATTTTACTCAACAAACTTTAAAGCCCATCTTGTGTGAACAAAAATGAATATGAATAGATAATAGCCACTCAGGGATTAACAAACGGTAGCTGCAGAGTGGCACGGCGCAAAACAACCTTCGGTCAGTTGTGTTTTTCAGTAAAAGGAAAACATTTTTTGGGAATGACCTACCAACAGAGATACAACCTGACCTGAAAACATTTAATAAAAAGGTGAAACACTGGCTGCTGACACTACACCAAACCTGGGATCACTGATTACTGTTTGGGAACATACATGTAAATTGATTGTAATTGTGTATATGATGTTGTATTACGTGATTTTATGTATGATTATGTATTTTTATTTTTTTTTAAAAGCCTAACCAGGGACAAGATCTGCAAATTATCTACGGTTAGAAGTCCTATAAACGTTGCATCGGTTGCACTTTAATTAAGTGTTACAGATTACAGATTACAGCCAACGTACTGAGAAAAAGAAAGTAGAGTTATTTTATCACTCACTTCAGTTTATACATTTTTAATCAAAACCACTCAATAAAAAGGTTTGAAATAGATCATTTTCTTTCTATATAATCTGTAACAGATTCCTCCCTGATCTTAACTCTTCTCTTTGACACCTCTCTAATAAGAAGATAAAACCTAAAACACAATAACTGGCAAGAAAATACAAACTCTTACTACAGATTTAACTACTTTTGGGGTAAAAACGTGACTTTGAAACACACAAATGAACATTCACAATTTAACCCCCAGTGTCCTTTTAGGTTACATGCTTTTGTGTGTGTGTGTGTGTGTGTGTGTGTGTGTGTGTGTGTGTGTGTGTGTGTGTGTGTGTGTGTGTGTGGAAATGCATTTGACTGATATCATATTTGCAAATTAAAGCATAATGATCTTAAATTTCTGTTATACGTCATAAATATTACACATTATGTTTGGACTGTGAGAGATAACGCTGCACTGCCCTGATCACGACTCAAAGATTACAGATTACAGCCAACGTGCTGAGAAAAAGAAAGTAGAGTTGAGTTTATTTTATCACTCACTTCAGTTAATACGGATCAAAATATGAATGAAAAGTTTACATTTGATGAAACAATGTGAATTATACTGACTATAATTTGCTTTTCCGGGGATCTTTTCTTGACACAGTTTGTTCAATTGAGTCTACACTCACACACACACACACACACACTGAACTGTAATGTGAAGAATCTTAAACATGTTTGTAGTTTGTGGAATCAAACTAAAATTTGCTATTTAAAATATATTAAAGTGTATTTAAAGTTGAAAATAGGTTTCTACATGTTGAAAAGGTAGAACCTCTGCAGATATTATTATTGTATGTGCATTAGTCAATTAACTGACAAAGCTCAAATGTTCCACTGATGGTAAAAGTATGATTTAATCAGCACAGTCTGGTGTAAATGACTTCATATATTTCTTATATTTCACGCTGTAATGTGTGGCATATCTGTGCGTCCGGTTCGGGGATGTCACACACTTTCTGTACAAGTCAGTTTTCACATCAGTTGCTGGTTTATAAACTCCTCTTTAGGTTTGAGAGAATGCCTACATGTACTGTCCCTGTCAAATAGATCAATAGGAGACACTGATATTTGTTTCTGGCATCAAAACAATCACATTTAAAGGTATTGAATTTAGGCAACCAGCAGCTTCGATCCACAAATATTAACATTAATACCAGCCTTTAATAAGAGTTTAAAAAAATATCCTATTGGAAGAGTTTAACTTTCTCATTTAACATGTTTCATGTTAAGATTTGTCTTTAGTTGAGAGATTAAAGCTGTTTGAAAATCTACCCTCTGAAAATGTATCCAGTAAAATATCCTTTTCCCTAAAATTAAACTATTTCTAAAGCTTTGTCTAAAGTTAAAATAATATATATAAAATCTAACACCAGTAATGTATGAACATTAAATGAATTAACTTGAAGAGAACTATATTAATAATCACGTGGGGAGTATTTTAACTGTAAACTTTTGACCGTGAATAGCTAGAAAAACATCTGGTCACATCTGCTCAGAACCATCACACACACACACACACATCCAGAAGTGTATGAGTGCATAAGTGCATGAACCCTCTCACACACATACACATCAATATCCAGGCTCTCTCCATCCTTCAATTCAAAAACACACACACACACACGATAGTCCATTAAATTGATTACCGTTCCAACTCAAAACGAGAGAAAGAGCGGCGACCGACCGACCGCACAGCTGCAGGTCAGGAAGTTTGTTGTTGAGCAAAAGTTAGATTTTTTTTTTTTGTCTCTGAGTGAACTAAATCAGATGTGGGATTCAAAAACACAGATTGGAGGAAGGGAATTATTGAAATTATTTGCATATTTGAACAATGTTTTCTGTTTTCTTTTCATCATTTTTTTTAATAAATACTTTCCTTGTTCTCGTCTCGGCTTCAGTTATTAACCTTCATTATGATCCTTGAGATGAACTCTTGTTTGGATGATAACATAAATACATTATAATCACTTATTATTAGTGTTCCCACTTGTATGCAGATATGTAGATATGTACGTTTTGGTTACACAGTTTCTTTTTTTCTCCGCATGCATCTGACTCTTATCCAAGCTGCACATTAAAGAATAATGTTAAATCAACATTATGGCAGCTGTGAGTTTGGACTAATAAAGTCAGCGCAGTTACTGTGGAAAGATCACAGAGGAGCAAACGTGTGGTGATATTGATATATTATATGTTTTATACATTTTTAATTGAGTCAATAAAAAGGTTTGAAATAGATCATTTTGTTTTCTATATAATCTATAACAGCTTCCTCTTTGAATATAAACTTTGAAACACACAAATAAACAGTCACAATTTAACCCCCAGTGTCCTTTTTAGTTTGGTTACACAGTTTTGCGTGTGTGTGGAAATGTACCCGTCTGATATCATATTTGCAAATAAAAGCATGACGGTCTTACATTTCTGTTATACATCATAAATATTACACATGTTTGGACTGTGGGAGATAACGCTGCACTGCACTGCTCTTATTGTGGAATGATTACACACGAGCAAACGTGTGGTGATATTGATATATTATATGTTTTATACATTTTTAATCAAAACCACTCAATAAAAAGGTTTGAAATTGATCATTTTCTTTCTATATAATCTATAACAGCTCCTTCCCTGATCTTAACTCTTCTCTTTGACGCCTCTCTAATAAGAAGATAAAACCTAAAACACAATAACTGGCAAGAAAACACAAACTCTTACTACAAATTTAACTACTTTTGGGGTAAAAACGTGACTTTGAAACACACAAATAAACATTCACAATTTAACCCCCAGTGTCCTTTTAGGTTTGGTTACATGGTTTGTGTGTGTGTGTGTGTGTGTGTGTGTGTGTGGAAATGCATTTGACTGATATCATATTTGCAAATTAAAGCATAATGATCTTAAATTTCTGTTACACGTCATAAATATTACACATTATGCTTGGACTGTGAGAGATAACGCTGCACTGCCCTGATCACGACTCAAAGATTACAGATTACAGCCAACGTGCTGAGAAAAAGAAAGTAGAGTTGAGTTTATTTTATCACTCACTTCAGTTAATACGGATCAAAATATAAATGAAACGTTTACATTTGATGAAACAATGTGAATTATACTGACTATAATTTGCTTTTCTTGACACAGTTTGTTCAATTGAGTCTAGACTCACACACACACACACACAAACACACACTCACACACTGAACTGTAATGTGAAGAATGTAAAACTTTACAGATTGTGTTTGTAGTTTGTGGAATCAAACTAAAATGTGCTATTTAAAATATATTAAAGTATATTTAAAGTTGAAAATATTTTGTTACATGTTGAAAAGGTAGAACCTCTGCAGATATTATTATTTGTGCATTAGTCAACAAAGCTCAAATACTCAAATCATACTTTTACTAATGGTAAAAGTATGATTTAATCAGCACAGTCTGGTGTAAATGACTTCATATATTTTCTATATTTCACGCTGTAATGTGTGACATATTTGTGCGTCCGGTTCGGGGACGTCACACACTTTCTGTACAAGTCAGTTTTCACATCAGTTGCTGGTTTATAAACTCCTCTTTAGGTTGAAAGACTTTGTTTTTGCTTATGAAACCCATTTCAGATTGGACCTGATTGAACCCAAAAAGCACATCGTGGTTGAGCTGGAGAAAGAAAAAGAAAAAAAGACATTCTGTAGTTTCTAGAATTTTCTAAAATAGCTCATGTTTCCTTTTTTCCTTCGTCGCTCTAACTCTGATGTTTTTTTTACAGATTTTGAAAAGTGAAATTATGGAAATATTAAGGAAACTGAGTGAGGAAAAAGAAACAGGAGTTAAATGAATTGTGTCCCTATCGAGGCTTTTTTGGTCATCACACACACACACACACACTGATTCTTATTCTTATTATTTGAATTTTACTTTTATCTCGAATTCTTCCAGTTTTTCCTCTATTTGTTTAAAAACTCTTTTATTTCATTAACGACATCAAATAGAAGGATAGATTTTGACAGTACAAAACCATTTAGATGCATGTAGGAATCAGCGTAATGCAGCTGTCTACATAATGATCTTTTTTTTTTACATATACATATTTGAACTTCCTAAAGCCGCAAAAACATCAGGTGTGTAACTGTGCTGCTGCGACTTTCTTGTTGTTTTCCAGAATATTAAACCTTGAGTCTGTCACAAGGTCACTTGTTATGCAGATGTGGAAAAACATCTAAGACTGACTGATAATTTGCTTTTTATATATTTCTACCTGAAACTACATATTGAACAGATTTGAAATAGATATTTTCTTTCTATATAATCTATTTCAGCTTCCTCCTTGTTCTTTAAAACAGAATAAAAACATTCTCAAAATTCACATCAACATCTCTAAACAGTTAAGCTGACCGTATTTTGTGCTTGTGCTCATACATTTAGCTATCTGGAGCTCCTACCAACCCACAAACTGTGAAATACGACAACTCAGTCCGTTTTTTTTGTGGGTCTAGATCAGAAAACATGTGATTCAATAAACCATTCAGATTTGTCTCCCCTTCCTATGTCACAAACAGGCTCATTAGAATATACCGCCCACAGTTTGAGAACTACCTGTGTAAAGGTGTACCATATGTTTCTCACCAGCCAATCAGAGCAGACTGGGCTTTTTAAAGAGACACTATTTTAAACATTAAAGCTGAAGTAGGTGAGAATGGAGCAGATATGGTTCAAAAAGTTATTTTTAAAACGGTCGCTATATCGTGATAGTAGTACATGAAACAGGCATCTGCAAGATTTCACAGACCGGAGGAAAACAAGCAGTAAGAGCTGATCTGAGGTCTGCTGTCCACCTGCTGTCTATGAGAGCCGGCAGTCAAACACTCACGAACTCCGACCAACCGGTCAAACTAGGCAGCGCTGATCAAATATGAATCAATATTATGTTACGTTAATGCCTATTTCTCACCTCAAATATTTTCAGAATCATCTTGTAGTGCAGTTTAGCTGTAAAATGAGAAAGTTTGTGACGCCGGCACCGTTGTGAAATCTGGTGAAGGAACGCCAAGTTCCAGTCACACAGCCAATAGGAACGCTCTCTCTCTCTGAAACGACCTGTGATTGGTCAAAGTCTCCCGTCACGGGCTAGATTTTCTAGAGCCTGAAAACAGAGCCATGAGGAGGAGCAGAAGTCTAGTTATCTCTCAGAACACTTGAATTACAATATGCTGAACGGTTATTATGGAAGTTTTGCCCAATGATGCCAAAAATATATACTGCCTACTGCTGCTTCAAAGCATGTAAACATGTTCTAGTAGAAACCAAAACATACAAGTATGAACCTGAAAATGTCCCCTTTAAGTGGGGGGTTTTAGTTCCCTTAACTGATGACTTTATTGTTGTATCTGCATCTTTACTACAAAGAGTTCTGTGCTTTACTGTCTTACCTTTCATTAATGTCCAATTCTAGCCTCTTTTTTAGCAGAATATTAGCTGTAAATACAAATATTGACCAAAGAGGATATTTTATTTAGTCCTGAGAAGTTTAGCCCTGAGTGTCTGAACAACTTTGACCAAATGTACGGCAGCCTTTCTGTTACAGGCCACTCCGATCTTCTCTCATCTGGATGTTAGTTGGTGGCCGGACAGTCCGAGCACACGGTTCAGAGAGAAAGAAACAATCGAAGTGAGGAGGACACATTCCCTCCATCATCCAGTGAAAATTACACCCCCCGGTTGAGACCATGGACTACAGTGAGAGGTGAAGGACGAACTCACTGGTTTGGAAAAGAGATGATCAGAAGGAGGAGAGACGTTCTCCTGTTGGACTTTTAGTTTCCAGCGGCAGCAGTAGATATTACTGACTGACTGTGTAATCATGCCGTCTGAAAGTTCAACATCTGGCAACAAAATGGAGTCAGATTTACATCTGGCTGAGTTTTAGGCACATAATAAATGTCAGAAGAGGTTAAGGACAAAACATTCAAGATAAGTGGATGTTTCAAAACATATAGAGGTTAATTATGTGACTTTTTATAGTTTTATTCTCTAATGTGGTCACTCTGCTGCGTCTTGTAGCTTTCTCTCCACACATCTCACACATGTTTCTGTGATTCCTTATTTTACTTTTAAAGTTTCTGTGAGAAACTTGAAACAGAAAAATAGGTTTATTATTAAAATGAGTGAACAGTGAGCGGTGTGGTGTCTTATCGTTTTGTTCAAGAGCACTTTAACGCAGTTTTCAGCCTCGGATCAAACTTGACACTTTTCTTCAATTGTGTAAATCAGATTGTGAATAAATTTAAACATTAGAGGTCATAACAACACTAATGTTTTCATGTGGTGTCAGATACATAAGAAACTACGTTTTATACACAAATTATATCTAAATGTTGACGATTAAGCTGTAAAATGTGTTTTCTAAAAGTAGAATGATTTTTAAACTTCCTTTGCTTTCATCAAAAAATAGAAAATCCACGTCTGTATTTCAGTTACTGTTTTTATTATGTTCACACTGAAAAATGAAAGAGTATCTAGAAAGACTTTAGGTTTTCCAAAAATGTATACGCACAAAATGTGTGTGATTAAAAAGAGGGTTTAATGAAATGTAAGTTGTGGACAACAACTTAAATGTGTAAATCAGCTGAGAGTTTTATGAATGAAGAGTAAATATAAGAATCAGATAATAAAAGTGAAAAGCATCTCGGTTGGTCTGTGTTGTTGGAGCATCTTATTTTATTTTTGTGCTTTTATATTTGTATGTGTTTTTCTGCTTTTGATTATCTTTAAATGTAAAGTTTAATAGCAAATACATTTTTAAATTTGGCTTTAAATGATCATTTTAAGTATTATGGTAATAATTTCTTTATCAAATTATAAACACACACATTCACCGGTTTTACAGTGTGATTATCTGCATGTTGTAACTCTGTTATTTGTGTTTCACTTAAAACAGACCTCCTAAAATCTGCATCAGATCTGAATTATTTCTTCCTGTGGATCATAAACATAATGTTATTTTGTACAAAGTGCAGCATTACAAAGAGCTTTGAATGAACGTATCAAAACTTTAAAAACAGAATCAAAGTGCTTTATGGAAACTTTAAATCTCAGAGCTGTTGGTTTTTTAATTGGAAAAGGAAATAGCCCAAAAAGTTGTGAGGAAAATGTTGTTTTGTTTGGAGTTAATGATTCATAAAACATGGTAACTGAATGATAAATGAACATTTTGATATTCAACATGTTAATCTGTGTGTGTGTCTGCGTTCATAAATATCATTTATCTGAAAATGTAGGCAGGGTGGAGAAAGACAAATAAGTGATGAAAGTTTGAACAAGATTGTGTTTATTAACAACTGTACAAAGCGTGTGTGTGTGTGTGTGTGTGCGTGTAGTGCGTGTGTGTGCGTGTGTGTGCGTGTGTGTGCATGTGTTACAGTCAGTAAAGAGAGATCAAGGAAAAGAAAAAGTGTGAGAGTGAGTCAGTAAGTGTTAGCAGGAGTGCGTCAGCATACGAGTGAGAACTAACTTGTCAAACTGTGTATTCCTGACATATGTAAGTGTGTGTGTGAGATTGCTTACGTGTGTGTGTGTGTGTGTGTGTGTGTGTGTGTGTGTGTGTACCGTATGTTTTTCTATATACGTGTGTGTCCTTAACTGTGAAGAGAAAGTGAGAAACAGTTTGTAATCACAATCGATCCAACTTGTTCATGAAAGGCTCTTGTTGTTGAAGAAGTAAGTAAGTAATTAGAAAAAAAATTTAAAATAAA
>CAKAKQ010036895.1:0-11474 GCA_916700675.1 Helicolenus avius
GGGACGAGGAAAAAAAAGGACAATCTCACCATCTGCTCACAGACCACCCGGCCAACGCGGGGCCGAGAAACCAATACCGACCTCTCTAACACTAAACCAAAGTGACTCTCCACACTGGAGTTAATTCACCCAGATACTGATTTGGGCATTTTCCTGGCGTTAAGTCTCAGTAATTTCACCTCCGTACATTAATGAAAAGAGACAAAGTCAGGAGAGTTTTGTATTTACCACAAACTGCTAATTTAACAATTAGGCCTTGAATCTAACTGGACTACTGCCGCTGGCAGGTCTCCAACAATCGGAGGTTAGATACACTGTGGAGTCACTGTGTGGTGGAGCGAAGCAGGCAGACAGCAGCCAACAGGCCAATCTGAATTTAGTTTAAAATATTTTAACTTACCGAGGCATGGTCTATTAATTTTACAAGACATCTAAAAAGACTGAAAACGGCCACATTAGCTGGAGATAACACACCACGTGCGGGATGGAAAGCTCTTAATGTTTGATTAAAATTTATAAGCAGCTTTAAATGTATTAGGGAGGAAGAAAGAATTTAGTTGAGCTTCAGCATGGGCGATCTGGATCTTTAATATGTAGTTTTAATATTATTTTGTCAGAGGTGTTGCATTTTAAATGGAATGTGATTTCACGTTGCTCTGAAACCTACAATACGTGACTGTAGGTCTAATACTATAGATGTAGCGGACTCCAGGACAGGCTAGGCACCAACATACAGTGTTTTTACAATATTACAGATCCTCAAAAATGTTGGCTTACCACAGAATGTATATTGCCAAGAAGTGAAAGTCAATTGCAGTTCATTCATTGCAATATCAGCACCCAGTGTCAAAGCTACGCTTCCACCATTTTGGACTGAAAGCGACTACTGGACGCCAGCTAAAAATTGCCGTACAAAAGTAAAACAAAATTATTATTATTATTGTCATATTCTACCAAAACGGCCTCTGTTGAACAAGAAAAAATATTATAAATATAATAAGTGTTTTCAGTCAAAAATGGCAGCAGCTGCTGTTGTTGAACAAGTTTTTTTCTTTGCTTTTATACTCTTTGTGTTTACTACCTAAATCGTCTGTAAAAGTGGACAAACTGATAGAACACGAGTAACATAAAATCTTGGCCAATGCGTGGTGATAATCACGGCACACCTAACCTAACCTCAATGCTCTTCCATAAATAAATAAATAAGAAAATTAAAATTTGAATATTATATCACAGCCATACTTCCCCTTGGTCTTTGAAAAGATGATTCCTTTAACTACAAACTATATGGCCTTAAAAAAACACTTCCTTTTTGATTAAACACTAGTATCGGATCGGTACTCAGTATCGACCGATACCCAATGCCCAGGTATCTCTATCGGTATTGAGACTGAAAAAGTTGGACTGGTGCATCCCTAATCTATCCTCATCATTTGATCTTGTAATTTTATAATATGGTCCTTTGTTCTTTAAATTGAGAATAATGCAAGAAACAATGAAAGCACACAAGCAGATCCCCGCCTAATAAATACCAACATAACTGTGGCAGCCTTTAAATGAGCTCCTGAGGCCTGCGACACAGCTGTGTGAGTGGAAGGACAGAAATAGCTTGTATTGAGAAAAAAAAAACACATGACAGAAACTATTTCTGAGCCACGTTTTGCCTCCTTGTTCAAACGATAAAGCCGTAAGTGACAAAAGCTCTGGTGACAAATACATCAAATCACAAAGAAATGTGGGTCGACAAATGGAAATTAGTCACAAACGGTGGCTAAAAATAACACAGCGAGAGCACTGAGTTAGGATTTCTTTTATCAGCCACATTCAAGACAATGTTTTCCTTGAAAAGAAAGAAGCTAAACGGACTATATGGAGAACCAGACCTCTATAACTAGATTGAATTACGTTGCCAGTTTTCAGCACTGAGCTCAGGACATTTGCCTTACTGTAAAGTTCCTAGCTCTCCACTTCCCTCACAGACACACGCTGAGTCAGCTCATACTGAATAACTGCTAGGCAGGGCTCTGCTGGGCTAAGCCAGTAAGGGACTCGACATTTATTGCACTGAATGGAGAAAACAGTCACAGTTTCCTTCAGCACCTTTCTCCTCTAATGTCATCGTGGCAGTCGGGTGCAATTCCGTATGCGGAAGACCGAGTGTGATTGTTTAACGGCGTGCAGACTCAGCTGTTTGAGGCCATGCCCTGTACTTTGGAGCGACATTAAAGAACACAAAGAGGTAAAGAGGGTTAAACAATAACAACAGTCCCAGTGGCAGAGTTTCTGCTTCAGTGTGACATGATTCAGGTAATCAGCAGACTGACCTACTGTCCCTGTCTGCCAGCAAGTTCAACCTGTACCCGTCTACTGATCTCCTATATTGATCTGGCTTACGAAAGTCTCTCCCTGTCCTGCATCAAGGAGAAACAGGAATAGTCCTGATGAACTTGCTCTTTGCCTGAATGCCATCCCATAGAGATCTTTGAGTCTTAGTTTGGCCCTTCACCACTGGTGTAGTGGAGGGTAGACAGGTTATCAACGACCACTACACAACCCAACGACCCCTCACCTGGCTCACATTTGCCTTATGGTGTCCAGAACCAAAGTTGCTATGGTAATGAAAACAATAACTTCTACCTTTTGAAAAGAGAGCGTTTGGGGTGCATTCAGAGACCAAAGTCAGCCTTGTGTTAAAACAATGCAGGGGGGCTGCGTTGGGGCCGCGTTGCTTCAGGTACCAGTGAGACAATGAAATATGATCCAGGAAGTCCAGTTTGAGATAAGGAAGAGCTTGTTCTACAACCTAATAGTATTTTAATCCTTCATTTTTTTCACATTTGCTGATGAAAATCGTGAGATGTGTTTGAAAGCCTTGTAAAAGCTTGTAAATTGAGATTAATTTTGTCACACATACTGATCCCACAGTAAACAATGAACTTCCTTGAATTTTACTTAAAGAAACCCCTTAGATTTTTGGTTGAAAAAAAGGTACCTTCTACATAACTTCAGTCAGAGAATTTCTGTTTTTCCCAGAATGTCTTTTAATAATATTCCGACACCAGGAACAAACTTGCTGCATTCAGCAATGCCAATATGACAAGTAGCTTCTGTACAAGCTAGATGAGGTGAGGACCTGTCAATAGTAAAGTACAATGGTGCTACAGAGTTCACTTGAGGCTTCAGTCAATAGAGACGATGTAAATCCAGTAAGGTAAGTGGCATTCAAGTGTTAATTAGAGGATGCAGTCAATGGAGACACTTTAAGCTGTTCAATGTTGGTGCCAAGTGGCTGCGCTAATAAGCCCTAACTGTTTGATTCTGATGGACTGACACTTAACAGTCTGTTTGAGAAAATTCAGCAGCATTCTGCCTTTTAGCCTCATTGTAGCCGTATTGCAAATGTCTCTATGTAATATTGTTGCATCAATGTTTAGTCAAAAAAATGGGCCCAGAAATGTATTAAACCTCTGCTGATTATGTATGACTGGGGTCGATATGACACCAATATTTGGCAGTTAAAACGTCTAAGTGTATTTATATACATTAACACACATTATATGAAAGATCCTGTTACTACAAGACAAAGATATAAACAGCATCACCATCTGTTCAACTGTGACGTGCTACCCTGCTAGGTCACATGCTGAGGTATTTAAAGACAATGGGAAACGGCTAAAAAAAAAACAATATCATGATGACACTTTTGAATTACATCACAGGCTTTTATGCATGGCTGAATTAAGAGGGATTTTCTAGAATAACTGTTTTTTTTCCTCTTACTTATAAGCTTAAATATAATGTTCCAACCCCATGTACCTGTGATATGCCAATATCAGCTGACAGCACTTGCCTCAGTAATTTTGTAGCAATAGTGTTGTAATTCAGTTTGACACAGTCTAATTTAGTTTCTCACCACTGCCACAGAGCTCTACCACACAGAGCGAAACTTCAGGCCTTTCCTGTTTCCATGACCAGAATATCAAGAGCTTAGAATAGATAATAGACAAAATCATGTAAAAGTAGGCTTTGAGATATCAAAAGACTATACAGTCTTTAAGGTCTAGTACAGAAAGGGGGATATCTGTTAGACTGATGGAGGTGTGCTTCCAAAGTGTATTTTGAAATGAAGAAATGCTCATAAGCAGAAGTTAAAAATTAAAAATTAAACTGCCAGTGTACAAAGGTGCTCTCATCCAACACCCAGTACCTATAAAAACTAACTAATTGGTTTCACTTACATGTCAGTGATGTTTTTGTAGAAGCTCATGCGTACAAGTAAATGTGGCTACATCAATTTGAAATAAAAATTATTCTTAAAAAAAATAATTGTGGGCGAAAAAATAAGACAGGGGCTTGAATATATTCAGCCTGTGAGGAGGGAGAGAAACATCTAATGAATTGCCTTTCATCGGAGCACAAAAGCCAGAGGACCTTGAGGAATGTCCCCTCTCTCTCAGAGGGACAAAGGAGGCAGGCCGGCGGCGTGGCCTCCCTTGGAGGAACTGGCACGGAAGAATGTGCAGAGGCAACTGTAGTTTTGCACCTGTTGATCAGATCTACTGTATTCTCACCCCCATCACTGTTTAAACACCGGAAAGCGCAAACTGAAACCTTACTGATGCCACATTGATTTCAGTAAATAGGCCTGCTGACCAACATCATCTCAGCATGTAGCAGCGGTGGTGGGGTTTCAGTGTGTTACCAAGTAGTGCCACTCAGTCAGTCACAGACGACTTACTCATTTGTCGATCTCCGTAGCTGATGGCTTCAGCAAGGGGACTCCACCCCTGAGCGTTCTTCACCTTTACTGGTGCATTGTGAGCCAGCAGTAGGTGGGCACACTCTGTAAGAAGGACAGGAAGATGGTCAGATAATTATTTAAATAACAATAACAATTTTCTTTAAATGATACTAATGGCATCCCAATTAAAGGGATAGTTCGGGTGTTTTGAAGTAGGGGTTGTATGAGGTGCTTATTCATAGTCAGTGTATTACCTACAGAAGATGACGGTCGATGTTAGTGCACGGACTCAAAGCAATGTACTGCTGTGGACAAGGCCGGCATCAAAACATATTTTAGCCACCTAAATGAATCAATATCAGTTTAAGTGTACGCTATATTTAGAATATTTTTGCCAGTTTACCTTGCCGTGAGACAGCTATACAGTCTATGTCTCCGACTAGGAACTGAAGCTGTTATCCATGCTCTCGCCAAAGCTACCAGACTCCATTGAAAAAGACAATAATTTTACCTCGCAGAAAACCGGAGTTGCTGGTCTACCGCTCATGTATTTTGTTTACGGTATTGTGTGACTTTGGTTAGTTTGGATTCACTAAAGTCACACAATAGCACAAACAAACTAACCGATTGAGGCAGCGGTAGATCAGCAAGCCCCCGTGTTCTACGGGGTAATGTTATATTTTTTGTCAATGAAGTCTAGTGGCTTCGGCAAGAGCATAGATGGATACATTGGCTTCAGTTTCCCAACGGAAACAGAGGGCTGTCTGACAGCAAGGTAAACCGGCGAACATATTCTCAATATAGCGTACACTTAAACAGATATTTTGTAGGTGGACCTTTCTTTTAGATGGCAAAAATATGCTTTGCTGCCGACCCCGTCCACATCAGTACATTACTTTTGTCCTGTGCGGTAACTCCTGTCTGCTTGTTGGGCGCCGCCGACCGTCATCTACTGTAGGTAATACACCGACTATGGATAAGTACCTCATACAACCCCACTTAAAAACACCCGAACTATCCAATTAAGACAAACATCAACATATACTGTATTCAAATAAAAGGCCAGCAGCACAAACAACACAAGGGAGGAAAGAGAGATCTTTACATAGCATAAATATGTGCTGGAGTCAGTAGGTGCTCCCATAATAAAGGTCTGTTTGTTTTTAGTTTTATGTCTAGCTTTTTTGGAAGTTAACATCCCTTGGAATACAACTGCAGTAAACGTATGTGTATGTATTAAAAAAGATCAGCAAATCTGTAAAAAAGTGGTTCTGAAACAGACAGGTAACCAGTGCAGAAACATCGGAAGTGTCTTTTTTCTCTGACCTCCCATTAAAATCCTGGCTGCTGCTTTCTGCTTAAACAGGAGGCACAGGAGACACATTTAATCCAGGCAATAAAAAGAGAGGCGATAAAACTATGAAGGAGTTCCTCCTAAGTGATAAACACAGCCCATTAAAAGATTAACAGATTTCGACCGGAGCAAAACAAGACTCTGCACCTAAGCATCAAAAGGTGTCTCACTCAGAGACAACTCACAGGTATGAGAAAAATCAAATTGGTTTTCTTTTAACTAGAGAAACAAAAATATACATAGAGAAACAGATGGGACAGAAAAAGTGTGTGGTATTTAGCAAAAATGACCTTTATTAAGGTCCAAACGCCAATGGGTGAACAAGCTCTAATGACTTTCCTCATTTGTTTTCTGGTGCTACACATCCACAAAATGTTATGCAAAATGTTAAGACACAGAAGAAGGAAAATTATGTCTGTTTGGCATCAAACATGCACGGGACATGTTTATTTGAAAACAAAAACATGACTACATCCTTAGGGATGCACCGATCTAGCTTTTTCAGTCCCGATACCTGGGCTTTGGGTATTGGGACCGATCATCTGATACCAGTGTTTAATCAATAAGCTGTATGCCTCACTGTGTGGAAGTGACTGGGATCATTCTTTCATGTGTAAGCCAACATCAGGCTTGACTTAAACATTGCTTTCCTAACTTGTAAAACAAAATGTGACCAATAAATATATAGATATGAATTTATGTAACTGTTAAAATAACAAATCGTACTCCAGCAACTTGGTAAAAAAATCTTAAAAATCAACAGGAATTACACTTCAAGTGTAAACCTTTTTAATGCAGCAACAAATTGGTCTGAACTTAAACAGGAATTCAAATTTCAATATATAATGTATATAGCATATAAACATAAAATTGAATTGAATAGATCGCCCGCATTGTCACAGATAACCGATCCAGCTATTTGAGTCAGTATCGCGCCAGTATTGGTATCAATGCATCCCTATATATACCCTGGAAGGACTTTAATACATTGAAACTGACCGAACATCCGACATTTCAGAGCTTCTGCTTGTCGTCACCTATAATGTTGCTATGCTGACATACTCATTAAATGCATAATCAGAGCCCAGGAACTAATTTTAACTCCATGCCAACACTGTGTCCAGCTCATCGTCACAAGACAAACCAACCATAAATTAAGTCGAAAATACTTTTACTGGCTTTACTTTTCCTTCTGGTCTTGCACAAATGTTGCCGCATGCTTCCGTTTAATCTGATCCCACTTTTATCAGATCACTTTGCAGTATATTTTAGATATAAACCTTGTCTGATTTGCTACAAACATGTGCGATACAAGATGAAAATGTTTCCTGTAACATCAAATCAATGATAAAAATTAATCCTGGTTTTATAGAGGGGCAGATTGTGTGTAGGATTGAGATGTCAGCTGACCCATTAACCAAAGAGCCATATGGGACCTACAGTTACACAAGACTCAGCATCCTGCTTTGGAATCTATACTGCTATAACATGAGGAGAGATTCTCAGGAATAAAATGTCAACCATTCCCTGGCGCTGTGCAGAGTAACCCTCAGAGCTGTGCTTGTATTCCAACAATGGGAAACCAGCCAGAGAGCCTCATCCCTCTTTCAATGGCAAGATCAGCAGTAAGTGCAGTGCAAAATCCCTTCACTCTCTGGGCAGCCTGTCAACAAACTACAGCGAGCCAAAAAATGAAGCCTGTTGTTCCGGCTCAGCTGTCAGTTTTGTCGTGACATCATTCATTACAGTGTTGGCGTCTGTACGGCTCTGTCTCAGCACCGGGCAGGAGCTGTCACAGTCACAGGCCTGTGAGCAGCAAACCACTCGAATGCAAAGCAGAGGCTAACTGCTAACAGTCTACTGCTGAGTGGATATGTAGGGCTCTCACTTGATGGGGCGGGATTATTATAGCTGTTTGACCGGCCTTTTGAATGATCGTTAAGGCGCACAAAAGCCGCATAGAAGCTCTCAATACAGCCCTTCTTACATTACAAACCTTTGAGTCAACCCATTAGTCACGTAAACAAATTCAAACTGGTTACTGCCCTCATGTTCGGACTTGTTTCTCTGCTTAACATCGGTATGAAAGCTATTAAAAAGCATGCCAACACCACCTGGGCTCAGTGGTTTGTGTAGCCTTGCCCCTTCTTAGCAACAGTTTGAGTTTGAATGTATAGTAGTTAATCACTCATAAAGAATATGGGCTCAGTTTACGAGACACTTCGGGCTGCAAGGAACTTCTACCCTCTCCCTCATTAAACCTGCGGTAGTCAGAACGTTTTTGGCATCGTTGGGCAAAAATTCCATAATAACCTTTCAGCATTATTGTAATTCAAGTGCTCTCTGAGAGATAACTAGACTTCTGCAGCTCCTCATGGCTCTGTTTTCATGCTTTGGAAAATCCATAGTAATGAGGACATCAATTTGTTAACGAATTTGTTGAATGGTGCCTCTTTGTAGCTGGGGGTTGAGTAAGTGAATTGAAATGTAAGTCAAATATATATGTTCTATTCTTGTGGGATAATAACTTAACTGAAAATCAATAAAATATATTTACAGAGCTAACCTGGTGCCTAGAACTGGAAATAATAACTTCTGCCTTCTTGAAAAGAGAGAGCACAACACATAGCAACTTTGTCACATAGTCTAAAACACCACATCACCCCTCTGATCTACATACTCAATGTTTTATTAATGACAAAGAGGCCAGGGTCTCATGCATTCTTTATGCCAGAGAGGAATACATTTTGAAACTCTTCCTAATTAAACATATTATCCGCACAACAAAAGAGGGCCGTGGCTATCTCAGGAGAGCAGTTACAGAAAAATAAAAAAGGCGTGTTGTGACAGCGCTTACTGGTACTCTATATTCTTTACAGAAGCAATTATCAGCAACACCATTGCTCTTATATACAGCTTGCTTCCATGTGGAAGCATGGCAAAGGAAGTCAAAATGAACAAAGACGGGCTAATGGGAAGCCATTGTATTCACACCAGGGGAGCAGCTGAGGTTCAAAGACTTGGCTCATGACTAGTCTGAATGTGTTTTTGCATTCAATTTTTGCCCAATTCTGCTCGACGCGATCTGCATGTTAAGCTCTGAATATTGTCCGAGGCTCGGCACTTCAGAAAGATTGACTAATATCGGCCATATTGCATGCTTTAATTAAATAAAGAAGCTGCGTTGGCACCAGAAAGGGTGGATGTAACTGCAGAGTGCCTCACAAAGAGCCTTACATCAGCAAACAAAAAAAGCAAACCTCTGTGTTTATGCATTAGTCTGAACAGTGCCTGAGTTCGGGAATGGAGCAGCCGATAACAGAAGTTGATGTCGGGAAAATACAGGCAGCCAAGTGGACGAGAGTTTGCTTTCTGATGTAAGCCCCGCATTCCCTCTGGCTTTTGACCTATATATTACCCCGCTAAAACCAATGATTGTGTAATAATGATGACTACATTTAGCAAACATTATATAACTATGAAGAGAATAGCCAAGCCATGTGTTCTAGTGAGCTGCCAACCTGCTAGCTTCTGGTCTGGCTTCAGACTTTCAAGTACAAGGAGTAGACTTGTAGTCTGGCTGTGAGGATTAACTGATATTGACAAAAATGTTTGAATGATTGCGTCTTTATAATGTACGGACACATGGGTGAAATCATTTGTTTTATATACTTAAATATGTGTTAAATGTACTAGGAATGGGCGATGTATCGAATATACTCAATGTATTGCGGCTTTTTCTACACGGGATGTAGTAAATGATTATATCGCAAACATCGAGTACACATATTAATTGTTTCATTTTCACATTTCATCTTTTTAAGCCGCTGGCATGAGACTTGCTTTGGCGTTTCCCTTCTCTCGTGGCTAAATCCCTCTCACAGACACACTCTCCTGGGTGAGTGTGTGTAGCGTATGAGGATGGATGTGCGTATGGGGTGATGATTTAATAATGTTGATTGGTAGCACATACTTTGTACTACCAATTAACATTATTAAATTGAGTGATCATTAATGATCAATGATTATTAAATGAGAGTAATCAATCCTGGGAGTTAATTATGATTTAGTAAAGATTCCAATTTTAAGTAGTAGAGCTATTATATAGACTAAGGCAGGTATGGGCAAACTACGGCCCGCGGGCCGTATACGGCCCGTTGAGCTTTTTAATCCGGCCCGTCGAATATTGGTACAAAATTGTCCAAATTATAGTAAAGACCGCATTCATTTTGCCTTTCTCCTGCAATATCCGGCGTTTCAGTTGACCCCACTCCCCAGTATGAACACTCTAATAGCCCTTATTTAAAAAAAATTAAGATCTATTTCTACCTCACTCTGACCATCACCACTGTCTTCACCTTGAATGAATACATTCTTCTTCTTATTTGAGACACCACTGTGTTATAGCTCACCCGGTAGAGCGGGTGCTCTTACCGCGGTAGGCCGGCGTTCGTATTTACCTTTCAGCACATTTTATTTAGCCGAGGTTTTTGCCTTGTGTTCCCCCTTGTGTTTAAAAGGGCGTTTTCATTTTCTTTTTTCATAAATTACTGTTTTTCCCTTAAACCTCTGTGCGCAGTAGGTGGGATTGGTTTAGAATTGCCACAACCAAACTGACACCACACTTTGATGCACTGGCTAAAAAGGGTGACCAACAACACTGTTCCCACTGAAATTAAATGTAAGTTTTCTTTATTTTTTAGTTAATGGCTTTTACTTGTAATTTATATTGGTTCGCAAAAACACTCTCCATGCATCTGATACTGGCCCAACCTGTCTGTCAAATTTTAAAACTCATTGTGGCCCCTGAGCCAAAAAGTTTGACCACCCCTGGACTAAGGGCTGCAACTAACAATTCATTTATTGATTGATTTTTCTGCTGATTATTTTCTAGATTCTAGATTAAACATTTTATCTATAAAATGTCAATGAAAATGGTGAAAAATCATGATAATCATCATTATTTCCAAAAGCCCAAGGCGATTCATTATGTGTTTATTAACATATATGCCAAAGAAAAGCAGCAATCCTAACCATTGAGAAGCTAGAACCAAACGTTTGGTATTTCTGCTAGAAAAATAAATGGAAATATTCATTGGTTATTTAACGTAGTTGCTAATCGGAGTGACCTAGGAGGTAGAGCTCCAACCATGAACCACAACGTCCCTGGTTCATGTCCATGTCATCTACCAGCAAACCCGATTATCCAACCAATTATCTCAGCTCTCTATGATACAGTAAAGTTATAATATAATGTAAATAGGGTTCTTTAGAGGGGTTATCTCTAATTTACTAGCAGGAAGCTGGGAAAGAATAATTAAACAGATGCAGGTGATTTATTTGAGTCCAATCGAAAAGCTGCCTGGATACATTTAGCCT
>CAKAKQ010036897.1:0-15861 GCA_916700675.1 Helicolenus avius
TCGGGCTCAGACCGGCGACGCCCACCTGGGTAAAACAAGCAAAATAAAATGACATTGTCAGTTGTGTTTCTGGCCACCTGACAAATGTAAGTTCAACTTTCACTCTCTTTTAGCTCTGTTTTTGGTCTCCACCAGCTCCTGAGAGAGAAATATCTGGCTCTTTAGCTGCTGAATGCTCCCCTATGTTCACCAGCTAGTCGCTAACTTTGTCGGTCTGTTGTTTGGTGCTAGATAGGTTAGGATAGCTTTTCTCCTCAAAATGACGCTGATGAGAGCAGCGAGAGAGAAGCCAAACAGTAAAGTTGCGGGCCACAAAACCAAAACAATTCGCTGCAAGACACTAAAACGCTCTCTAGAGCTGAGGAATACTGCAGTCGGTTGATAATTCTTTGTGGGTTCATCACTACAAGTGACACCTTTCATATTTTTGAGACATGTGAGACATACAAAATCTTAACTATAGTGACATTGAAAGCCATAAAAATAACAATGAATGTGAGTGTTACTCTAAGTCTCCTCTGGTGTTTGGGTGTCTTTTCATATGATACCAGGGCTGATTTCATTCTCATTCCAGTATGTTCAAAATAAATACAGAAAATAACTATTAATCTGACAACGATAAATGAGCCGACTCATCATAGACTGAATCCAGCAACAATAGATTGGATGTGACACAAGATGTGACAAGTAGAGATGATAATAATAGATGAGGTAAAAGACCATATCTCAGCTCTTCTATACATGCATTTTGGCTTTAATCGACATCCTGGAGTGATTGAAAGCTCTTTGACACACAGTTGGTTTTGCTTTTGCTTCAGATAAAATGGCACACAAAAAGACAGCGAGATAGAGGAGGAGTCTGACAGACATGAAGCCAGTTAGGAAATAAAAGTAAGATGGGCAGTAAGTCAATAATTCATGTAGAAAGATAGTTAAGGCAGGCAGGCTGGAAGATGGACAGTCTGCACTAAGCAGCCATTCAGACGGAGAGTAATGGAGAATCACTCAACCATCCAGTCTGCCTGACTGACTGACACACACACACACACACACACACACACACACACACACACACACACAAACACACACACAAGCACACACAGATTACTGCAGTGGTTCAAAAAAAACCACTATACCCACCTCAACATTTGATTACCAAGGCCAAGAGAAAAATCCCCAAGCTTATCTTCAACACCACAGAATCCCACGGGCCCATAGGCTTGTTAACATTTGAAAGCAGTGAGGTGCTCCATTATTCATTATAGCAGGAGACGGTTCATACAGTAGGAGTGAGACAGCGAAGGAGGAGGAGAAAGGTTTGTTGAGGTCAGAATCATATCCATAAATTGTAATGCGTATTTTTTTTATATTCTGTGTAGTTTTATTACCAACCTGGTGTTACTCTTAATGTTGGCTGTTTTATTAGTTTATTATTAATATATGCTTTAGGGCTGTCAAAGTTAACACGATGATAATGTATTAACGCAAATTTGTTTTAATGCCACTAATTTCTTTAACGCAATCTATCTTCCGGAGGTTGTAGCGGGCTCAGTTTTAAAGCTAGAGTGAAGATACTGGCATCATGAAACTAAAAAAAACCTACGGAAACCATTGGTACCAACCACGTCATACTAGCTTGTCGCGAAGGAGGTTAAATAACGTTCCGAACTTATGCTTAATTTTGGCGAGGAAAAACTGTCATGGCCATTTTCTAACGGGTCTCTTGACCTCTGACCTCAAGATATGTGAATGAAAATGGGTTCTCTGGGTACCCACGAGTCTCCCCTTTACAGACATGCCGACTTCCGTTGCTCCTTAAGTAGTGTTATTATGGTAGGATGACGTCCGAGCAAGGGGAACGGCGTTACCAGGGTTTTGCAGTCGAGGGCTCACGTTACCGCAGTGTCGGAAAGGGCAGATTGAGCTCAGTTCGTTGTACCCCACAAAGTATCATTAACCTTTTGGCAAATTGACTCTCAAATCGGCTTACCCATAGTTATAAAATATGACCAGGTGCAGCTCAGCTTTTGTGTATTTTCTGTTTATGTATGAACTCATACACTACACATCTAACCAGTACCAGGTATACCACTGCTAGGTATGAATTTAATAAGTTGTGCACATTCTCTGCATTGATCTCACTCTATTGTTGGCACATCCATGCTGTGGACATTTTATATCTCATTTTCTACCTTCTATCCTCCAGCTATTCTGCTGGTTTGAGATTTACAATACAGGCCGCTGGAATACATTCCAGTCACTGTTACCGCATCATTTCACCATCACTACCAGCTTGTACTGTTATTAACACATGCATTATGTATCCATGGATTTGTGTTATTTATGCCACATACTCAGCCTGCTAACAGCATGCCAAACAGAAAGCAGAATTCATCACACCAGGCAGCATATGAACACACTTCGCTCATCCAATTATGGTCACCATGTGCTCCCATCAGCTTCACTTTCTTATTTTTCTGCTAAATTGATTTGAAGTAAACATTGTGTTCTGTTGTAGTACAGTACATCTAACTCATGTTTTATCGAGTTGTGCTGTTCTGAGAAGCCCTGCTGCTGTTGCACTGATATGCTGTTTGATTGCCTGCAGCCTGCTTGTCAGTTTGAGTGACTCACACCTCTGACCGCTGTTTGATGAGGGCTTTTTGCCCTCAGGACTGCAGCAGACTGAATTTATTCTAAATCTGCCTTTCTTAGTAAACCGTAGACACTAGTATGTGGAACTAATAGGCCACTAATGACCATTTCTACTTAAGCTGAGTCAACTGAAACTAGTGCTTCCGGCGCTATCAGACCGTTTAAAAGTCATTTACATTAATAACACCTGATATTAACATGTACCTGGATACATTATCTAGATAATGACATCCAATCCACGGACTTTGTGTTCATGTTATCTTGATTCTGCCAGCATTGTAAATGAATGTCAATATACAAATTATTTTTAGGGGGTTTGTGGATTTGTAAAACAAACATGGCGTGTCCCAGGTTGAGGCAAGCAATGAAATGCATTCCATTTCAAATCACTTTTTGTGAGGGAAGACTTGCTAGCTATGGCTACTACTTGTAGCTTTACTTAAACTTAAAGGTCCAGTGTGTAGGATCTGGTGGTATCTAGCGGTGAGGTGAGGAGATTGCAACCAACTGACAGGCTCTCCTGTGTGACAAGCACGTTGGAGAGCTACAGTGGCTGACGTGAAAACGCGAATGGCCCCCTCAAAAGCCAGTTGTTGTAAGAGTGGCTTAGGTCATTTGGAGCAGAGCCAGTGCGTAGAGGGTGTGTTTACAAGTGGGAAGTGAGTGGTGAAGCGAGAGAGAGAGAGAGGAGAGAGAGAGAGTAGCGGCGACGGGAGCAAGTAATGATATCAACTTCGGCCCAAGCAGGGAAAGTTAACAGAGTTTGGTTTGTCCGTTCTAAGCTACTGTTGAAACATGTATCTTATTGTATCTTAATGTATCTTAATCTAGCAGGAAGAGGCGGAGTGAGGTGACCTTTCAAAATGCTGTGCGGATTTGGTCATGCTGTACGGATTGTATCTACACCTGGCTGAGATTCGATCACAATGCGAGCCTGACCACCTCCAGATGTGATCTGGCTGATCCGATCACAATGTGTTCTGCGTGCATGTACACCTGCATTAACATGTGTTTCTCCATATTGAGATATGATATCCAGATACAGATTGCATATTAATGCCAGGCCTAAACTGAGTCTATGTATAAGGGCCCTGTATAGTTTTTCGCACCGGTCTTTATAGTTTTGTCACAAACATCAGTGATTAAAGAATTGCGTTGGGGGCATGGACCCAGCATGCACCTCTCAGCATTTGAAGAATTGTCGGTCGTGCTGACTACTTGCAGCTCATTATTTATGATTGGCTCCTGGTCTGTGTAACCAGCAGTTGTTATCAGCTGGTGATCACACAGAACAATCTTCTTTTGATGTTGCTTCATCTGCTTTCCAGTGGGAGGCAATTTGAAAAAAAAAACCCCATTTAAAACAAACATCAAGATGCAGGCTGGTTAAACTGTGGTGTAGGATCTCTCTGTGAATGCTGTCGAGATACTGTATGTGTACTGTAGCCTGCATTTCAAAATAAACACACTGAACTGAAGCAGGTCTGATTATTTAATCAGTACCACAGAACGATCTGTGGCTTTATATGGTTTTACATTGTCATACGTAACGAAGACATTCTTGTGAGGGAGTTGTAGATTTATCCACACCACAAAGTGTCTGAGTGCAATGGGAACTCTAATAAGGATGACAGCACAGCAGTATGTGCATATGCTGAAGTCCAACGGTTATAAAGGCCTCAGCCCTGTTATTTATGTCTTTAATAAAATCTCTCTATTCAAATCTTAAAACATGTGAAGCAAATATCAGTAAGTAACGCTGTTGCATTTAAAATGTTTAGGGCTGCAGACACAACGGATGGCTTATGGATACAATTTCTTATCACAGTAGAAATAATGTGATACTGTATTGATCTCTGTAATAAAATCCTTGAAGGGGTCCCTTAGAGACTTCCTTGTTCAAGGAAGCGACAGCGATGGGGTGGGTGGGGGGGGCAGACGCTCGCTAACACTAGGCCATAAACTCAGGCGGCATGGTTAATGGACAGTCTCCTTAATCACTTCCTGTCCCGCCTCCTTAATCCGGACAAGACCGATTTTGCTTGGATCATTTAGGTCAACTGAATTTCCACTGATGAGGGCGGTGAAATGATTATAGATGTGAAATATGATATCAGCTGAAAGTGAATGCTACCAGTTTTATTGATCAGAAATATGATTGTTTATGTGATTGCACTGGTCAAAAAAAATAACAGTTTATAAAATGCTGTGGAGCAACACAGCGAGATGTGATGGGATTGCTTTTCCAGCTTGAGTAACGACTGATGACGATTCATCATCATTTCTGGATTACATATGCTCAAGGTGATCATTTGGATTGTCTTTTGTAATCAATATAATCACGGTAATCATCCTGAATTTGATTGTTAGATGATCTGAGCGATTTCATTACATTATGCAATTTGAGCCTGTAATCAGATGAAGATTGGGTTTTGAATGAACCTAGACATATGATGTAAGGAAGGACACATACTTGAGCGTTTGGCCTGGAGTGGGTTTAAATCTGAAACACAAACATCAAATATTAAATAAAAGACACACGAAAAAACAGATATTTTGCTGTCTCGTGGATTTCATGCACTCAGGAAGCAGTACAGCCATGAAAGCCTCTTTGTCTGTTAACACAAGGGAGATACTCTTTAGTGCAAGACAGCAGGATTTTTTAAAGAAGAAATGGTTTGGACCCGTGGGCTACATGAGGACTAAAATGGATGCACAAATATGCTGAAGAAATATCCAAGTCCACCGACATACTGTCATACTGCCAAAAGCTGCAAGACTCTGCGTATATAAATAGGGCGCAGGTGTGCACTTTCTGGGACTGGGTGTGAGGCGAGGATGACAGACAGACAGCACCATTTATTACACAAGTCTGTATATTGAAAAAAAATAACTTGTGCACTGAAAAAAACTCTTTGTCAGGTGCTAGAACTTTTTATTCCAAAGGTGGAAGAAATGCAAACATGAACAAACATCTTTAGACGCTTTAGAAAATGTACTGTTGGCTGATTTTAATAAGGGAAGATTAACGACACAGGAGGACTAAATCCCTCATTTCGTCTCCTCGTTCTTATTCGGATTAGGGCTGTGTATTGGCAAGAATCTGGCAATACGATACTGTACGTATCATGATACAGGGGTTAACGATTCATTATACTGCAATATAATGCGATACTGTAAGCAAGGCGGCATATTGAGAATTTAGGAAAACTGTCATAGTATAAAGACACCACCATATGCATAAAATCTGAGTTTAAAAAAAAGTTATTTTATGCAATCAGAACAGTGGGATCTGCATTTGCATTGATCACTGTTACATCCAACATCCTACTGTAGTACTACTCTGAGAGGGCACATACGCTGTGAGCGCACATCTCAATTAAAGTATTGACTGGGATAATCTTTGCAAGTAAACTATAAATCCAAACTCTACAGTATACAGTGCTTTTGAGAATCGATACAGTAGCACATAACCCAATATCGCGAAACTTGATATTTTCTTACACCCCTAATTCAGATCCTGCTGTCGTTTTGAATACCCCAAAAAAATATTAGCCTCTAATTTTGACCCTACATAAACCTCCTTCTGCATGCTTGTCAAAGGTCTGTTCTGTGTCTGTATCTTTTTAAAGGGTGTGTGTTTATGAAAATGACTTTTCTATCTGCCTATTCCATCTTGGCCTGACAAAATGAAGGCCTTTATGATGGCAGTAAATCTGCCCTGTGTACCTGTTACACACTAACAGAGACACAGATAAGCCTTTCCTCACAGTGGATAGACTGATTCCACGGCAACATGGCTGACAGGCACAAGGATATCTCTTTCTCTCTCACACACACACACACACACACACACACACACACACACACACACACACACACACACACACACACACACACACACACACACACACACACACACACACACACATACGTGTGTTCAACAGTATCGCACAAAATTTCTCAAAGCTTATATCCTCGCTCTCGAACTCCTATACTCTTTCTCTTCATCTTTCATACTCCCTCCATTTCTATGCTCTCTTTTTTCTCTCTCTCTCTCTCTCTCTCTCTCTCTCTCTCTCTCTCTCTCTCTCTCTCTCTCTCTCTCTCTCTCTCTCTCTCTCTCTCTCTCTCTCTCTCCTTTTTTTGCTGGCAGTGTTGTCATGGTGATGGGATAAGAACCAGACAGGCACTTCAACTTTTAACAACATGGGAGCTTGTACTGACTTACATCAGTTTTTCTGGCAGGATTCATGATCTCTCGTCTTGAAGTGCGCTCTGCTCTCACATCTGTTTGACTTTTTCCTTCTCCTTCAACCTTTTTGTCTCTTCCTCTGCATCTGAGTCTTTCTTCTTCGCCCCGCTGCGTCTCTCTTACAGGTTCATCATTCCTATATTTATTGACTGGCGTGCCTCAAGACCTGTTTTCGAATATGACTTTATACGTCTCGCTCTGGGGGCTGATACCTCCCCCCCCCCAAAAAGCTATAGCTGTGTCTTTGACATATGAAAATGAAAGCCAAGAACAGCGGAACAAATACTGCGAGTAGGCTATGCTGAAAACCCTCCGCATTAATATTCAAAGATGCAGAATTATAATATGCATTGCTTTTTTCATGAGTATGCATAGCATTAAAGTCCGAGTCTCTGTCTCTTTCACTATAGAGTTAATACATACGCAGCCAGATTGAACCCTATAACCCATATGGTGCAATCCAAGCCAATTAGTAGATTCTGGTTAAACCTATAGTGTAAATGAGATTAGCAATAGCAGCAATCCCATGCCAGGTTGTGTTTTCATTACTCTCTTAGGTTTTGAGCCATGCTAGCATCATGGCTCTAAGTCTATAGCTTGGTCTACCACTTTGGCCCAGACTGAAATATCTCAACTACTGTAGGCCGTATGCAACTAACGATCATTTTAATTATTGTTTAATCAGATTATTTCCCCAATTTATCAATAACCTGTTTGGTCTATAAAACGCCTGAAAATAGTAAAAAAATGAATCACTATTTTTCAGAAACCACGGTGTCTTTAATTGTCTTGTTTTGTCCAATTAAGTCTCTAACAACCAAACATATTCAATGTACATGACTGTGTTTCCATTCAATTGCCAAGGAAATTCATCAACTAGTTTGGAGCGAATAAAAATCGGCTACAGTGTAGTTTGCTCAGAAGTTGGTGCTATAGGCAACGCGTGGCTGTAATGCACAAGTAAACAGAGTAGAGGAAGAAGTAGAGGTTGTGAACTGGAAACAAAACAAGTCGGCTTGCCTATCTAACCATCTACAAGACAAAAATGGAGAGAGGTCTTCAGGAGTTTGTTTCAATTCAGAAAAGCAGCAAGAAGCTGGAACCAGAGGATGGTTGAGGACCAAGTCACATGATTAATTGATCATCAAAAATAACAAACAAAATATTGGTTTTATGGCTAAATGCCTGCAAAACTAATGACATGCCCATCAGTGTTAGCTAGAAAGTAGTGAAACGGTAAGTTGATTCATCAATGAGTTAATAATCATTACTCATTACCCTAATGCCATTACATTATAATTTATAAAATGAAAAGCCCTTAAGCCATAGTTGACTATGTCCAATTGTTAGCATTGTCATTACGAGCATGTTAGCATAGTGATGTTAGCATTTAGCTCAAGGCGCCAGTGCTGCTAGCAAAAAATGTATATTACTGACAAGAAGTGAAAGTCAATAGTTTGTTCCATTGCAATATCAGCGCCGAGCAGCAAAGCTACGCTTACGCCATTTTGGACTGAAAGAAACTACGGGACGCCAGTAAAACGTCCGCCTAAAAAGTGCCGTATAAAAGTCAAAACTAAATGATTTCTATTCTATTGTCATATTCTACCAAAATTGCCTGTGTTGAACAATAAAATATTATAAATATAATAATCGTTTTCAGTCCAAAATGGTGGCAGCAGCAAAAAAAAACATCAGAGTTTGTCTCTTTGCTTCTTTACTCTGCTGCTAGCATGGCTTTAGACTTATTTTCTTCTTCCACTTTGTTCCTCTTTCACAGTCTTACTTCCTCCATCTGTGTCTCCAGGTTTTGTAGCCACTCGGGCAAAAAGGTTGTTGGAGTACAGACGCTGCGTTTGGGATTATGACTGTACTGTCAGCGAGCTGCTAGACTGTGCAATGTCAAGTGACAACTGCTGCGTGTCTGCTTTGTTTTTTATTTCATTCCCAGCGTCGCCACTCTGCTCCGCTTTACTTGGCTCGGCTCTCTTCTCACGGGCACCGCTCTGCTGTGATTGATGTTGTGCTATGTCTGAACCTTTTAACACTATTACTTCAAACTCCCTTACACACTTATTTATCTTGTTCCTCCTCCAGATAACTAATAGAGTCCTCTTCCTGGTTGGACCAGAGATGACATTCTGCTGAAGTCTGCCAAAAATCCTAGCCAGCCGCTTTCAATACTTTTGTATTTTCCATGATGGAGGGAGCACTTTATAATGTTCAGTTCCAGCTGAGGTAGCTTGTCTGTTGATGTTACTCATATGCAAGCAATTCACATCTACATGCAGTATCAAAAGGACCCCATAATAATCATATTAAAGACCTGAATCAAATTCACTGGGTGCAGCAGCCTAACTGATTATATTTACATCCAGCCTAATAATCTGCTGCTATGACTCATTTCCTCTTACGCTAAATGAACTGATTTCCTAAAAGCTTTAGCAGCGGTTGCAGAAAATTAATGCAGCATATACGAGGACGAGGATAGAGCATAAGACAGAGTAACGGGCAGATGAAGAGGAGGAGAGAGCTGGAAAAGGGGGAAGAGAGGAGGAGGAAGACTACAGTACAGTATGTGATGTGAGGAAGAGGAAGGCGTGTGTGCGCAACATGGAGACATCCTTATTGGAGGTTCGATGCAGGAAAATGAAAAGGAAAGTGGAAAAAAGAATAAGGGAGTGTATTTGAGGACAGAGAGGGAGGCCTGATGAAGAGGAGAAATAAGGAAGAACGGATCTTGGAAAAAGTAAAATACGAGGATGGTTGGGATGTGTAGGGGCTGTGGAGCTGAGGGAAGGAGGGGTTAGGTGGTGGTAAAGACTACTGATGGTGGAGCGGTTTCCTGAGGAAATACCAGAGACTCTCAGTCACAAGATACGGACTGCAGCCCAGTTCAACATTTATATTCACACTGTATTCAAGATACAGTAGCTCATACTCAGATTACAGGTTTTATGGATTATTATGAATAAACATTACATTACTACCAAAGAAACTAACCGCATGGAGATCAGGAAAACAGACGTATACATCACTGAACGACAGGTACTTTGGGTTTACTAGAGCAGTGATTCTTAAAGTGGGGTCCGTGGCATTCTGCCAGGGGCTCCGTGAAAAATGTTCAGATAACATTCATTTAAAGAGGACCTATTACACGTTTGTGCCTTTTCCCTTTTCTTTAGTGTGTTATATAGTTTTTTGTGCATGTAAATGTTCTGCAAAGTTACAAAGCCCAAAGTTCAGGCCAAAGGGAAAAGCACTGCTCCTGAACTGCCTGAAACGCCTTGCTTGAAGTCTCGCCTTTTCTTCCGTAACATGGTGATGTCAGCAAGTAACAAATTTGCATTACACCTTCCTAGCGGCTAGTTTGGCACACCCTCAAACAACCACACAAAGCTAGTTAGAGCGGAGCTGAAGCGGAGTCCGAAGAGTTTGGTTCGGTAGACCAGGCGGTATGAGAAGAGTAAAGTGTTTTTGAACATTAAAGCATGCAAACATGTAAACATGTTCTAGTAGAAACCCAAAATACAAGTATGAACCTGAAAATGAGCATAATAGGTCCTCTTTTTTTTTTACAAAAGACTTCAGTTCAACAGATAATATTTTAATTTCTAAATAGTTCATAGATTACATTCTAATCTAACAAATCTATATTGGAATCTACAAATATGTTTAATACATGTCTAATATCTTTCTAATAGATTTCTCTTGTGTTGTTCTTTCACATAACTGATACTATACAAGTATAAAAAACAGACTACGTCAAATTATTCCAATAGACATACATGAAGGGTATATTCTCTATCTTGTAACGGGTCCTTCCCTGAAAAAAGACTGAGAACCTTTGTATTAGAGAAATAAGCTGATGTGCTGTTTAAATGCAAACACAATTACACCTCAATGCTGAACAACTTCAGAATATTGTTGTGCTTCGAAGTGCACTTAATGGAGATTAATCCAGTTAATTAAACATCCGGCTAGAGGTAGAAAGTCAGATCAATAAACCAGCTGAATCCTTCGACTGGAGAGTAAGCTGATAGACCTACACCGTCCTCATCAAATGGCTTGTAGCTCAACTACAACGAGTAAAATTCTGCAACTCTGTAATCGACTCAGCATTCCCTAAAACGTGGCCTAATGAGCCTGCATTTTTTTTTTCTACAACAGAGGACAATAATTACATTTCTGACAATCTCTCCATTGTGCCAGAACAATGAGATTCAGGGTGTTGGTGCCCAGACGCGTGTGAGTCCGTTCCTCTTCACCAGCGCACTGATCAACAATTTCACGGCCGATTAATTCCCCCACTGAGACGGCGAACAACATCAAAGCTCCATTTTCACACTCGTGCTATTTCACACGACACTTCAGTTCCTCCTAAATGCTTCATCATCCTCATCACATCACTCTGAAGACATGAGAGGGTGACGTGCTACCTGAGAGTGTGCCTTCATATCATACTGACAGAGAATCAACAGAGTCAAGAAATTCAGTAATAATGAAAGTTTTTTTGGTTGAAACCGTCTTTCTGACCTGAACATGAAGACACAGCAGCATGCCAGATGTTAGAAGACACTAGAGAATAAGAGAATATAATCATTTGTGTTCGCAATTTCAGTGAAATCGTGCATACTTGTGCAGTTCGATTATTATTCCTTGAATGATGTACAAAGTACAACATATCTTTTAAACATTAGATAGAAATTATTTCAACCTTCTCCTTTGTGTTTTAACAAGAGTCCAAATCCATGCTTGCTGGGCTGTGAAGCTGTACTGTCAGCATACAATGACGATGATAACATGCTAATGTTTTTCGCAAAGGAGTCTAATTAATGCTAAAACTTATGCAAAATTTTGTTGAGGAAAAACTGGCAAGGCCATTTTCAAAGGGGTCCCTTGACCTCTGACCTCAAGATATGTGAATGGCTGTCAAAGATAACGCGATAATAACGGGTGTTAGAGAAATTATTTAATAAACGGTCTCTGGTCATTCAAGTTAAGAAGCAAATATCATTTATTAAGCAAATGCATTTGGGTCCATACAGCAGACAAGTCAGTGTACAAAGACAGAGAGCTCCCTCACTACATCATTCTTTATAATCTTGATTTAGCCTTCCCTCCCCTTTGTGACCCACACCTTATCTTGATTTAGCCTTCACTCCCCTTTGTGACCCACACCTTCTGCCCTGCCTCTGAGTGGAAGATTCATTAAAAGAGTTACTGGTGATTATAATGTTTTGAAAGAGTGCGGACGCGAATATGATAAAAAAATGTATCTAAACTAGGACAGTCTCTACATTCCTAAAACATTTGGATAAATCTGAGTACACAAATGCTAATACAAACGGACATGGTATTTTCTCTCACAGGGGTTAACGCCAAATCGTTTTAACGCCACTAATTTATTTAACGCATTAACGCAATCTCTCTTTCGGAGGTTGTAGCGGGCTCAGTTTTAAAGCTAAAGAGAAAACACTGGTATCATATGAAAACAAGAAAACTGAAGGAATCTAAATCGATTGGCAACCCTAATGCAAACATTTGCTAATTAGCACAAAACACAATGTTCAGCTGAGGCTAATGGGAAGGTCATTATTTTTTCAAGAATTTGGTCATAAACCAAATTATTTGAGAAATAAAATGTTGACCTGACGGTGGCGCTAGATGAAAAGGATTCATCCTCTGGGGACCGTGACTGTCTATACAAAATTTCAAGGCAACCCTTCACATAGATGTTGAGATATTTCTGGATTTCTTGGACCACTGCCATTCCTAGAGCCCTGCACGCCTAAAATATCTAAAAATAAGAGTTTCAGTATTGCTTCTTTCAATTCAAGGAACCAAACTGTGGCACAGTCGCTCTCTTTAACATTTGGCTCGGAGCTGTGAAAGTGTGAAAGACATTACAGCTGTGCGGCTGGACAGGTGTGTCGCCTGTGGACGCAGCTTGACCGTGCAGATCAAACAAACAGCCCGACCTTTCTAGTGTGACTGGACAACAGGCTAAATAACAAACTACGCTTTGATTTGACATCTTCCGCTCCTCTAGCCGGGTGTCACAGCACAAAGGATCACAACCTAGTCTGTTAGCTAACTTACAAAAAAAGCATAACAAGGCATCACTTGGCTCTATCAGCTCAGCACAGCCCCACTGTGATTTAAGGTGATACAGTGTGGTTTCTGTAAAGGAGGTCAGTGGGTTTTCATGTCTTTATCATTTCAGAAAAATCAAAGCAACACAAGGAATCACATGCCTCTCCCTCTTAGCATCGCCCCTGTGTCGTCGACGCCAAACTGGCTCCGTTTTTATTACTTCAATACATGAATGCTAACTACTGCAGCTTCATTATGTGCTGGATGTCTCTATAAAGAGCGCTGGCTGTGTCTGGCCTCATTCTGAAACATGTCTGGCTTGAACAGCGTCCGGCCAATGAGAGACACTGGCTGTGATCCAGTCAGACCATGGCACAATAAAACAGTGGGGAGAAGACAAAGCATTGAAGAAGTCTCTTATTGATTGGAGCTTTTAAAAAGCAGACACAGCGCTGTTTCAATTTGTCTTCGCGTAACAAGACCACAGTCCCTTATTCCACACTGGTCAAGCTTCAAGGCATGTGTGCCGTTATTTGTGTCAGGACCCGACTTGTGGCGAAAGCAGTGAGGTTTTTCTGCTCAGTGACCCAGCTCACTGAGCTTTAGCTGGCTGTCAGACTCACACGTATACACAGAAACACAAAGACCTTTGGAATTATAGAGCATGAACAAAGAATGTGAATATTTCAGTGTTTGCATGTTTCTTTAAAAAGGAGACTATGGTAATAAAAGGATAAATAATGAACACAGGGAGGCAACAGCATGAAAGAAGAGGCAGACTGAATGGGAGAAAAAGGCGATGAATTAAGCAGTGCTGCATGCATCTCTTCCTCTCGCTCTGCTCCCTCCTCCTCCTCCACCCTGTTCTGTTCTCATCTTTCTACCCCTCTTCCTCACATGTGGTCTCTGCTGCGCTCTCTTTCTTTGTGCATCGCTCTCTCTCTCTTCTGTGTGCCTTTCACAAACACACACACATGTAGCTCCATTTTTAACAATTTTCTATCTTATGATATCACGGTTGCGCAAAGCTCGACAGTCAAAAGAAAAAAAATATTCCCGTCTGATCAAGGTCATTTCTGTTCTGTTGCTACATACTGTTAATGCAGGTGAATAGCTCGTGCACTGGCCAACCAGAGGCTGAGCCACCCTTCATTCGCTTATTCCTGGCAAGCTGTGTCACTCCGTGAGGGGTAAAGCTGCCTTTATCTCACTGGTATTAGAAGGGCAAAAGACACGGTGATAAGAGTGGGAATAAAGGTTAAGCACAAACCAAACCACTGCTATGAAAGGAGTGGTGATCGTAAATAGCAACATGGTATCCATGTGCATTAGCAAAAAAGTAATAAGAGTACTACTTCAATGAAAAATGATTAAAATCTGTTCAGTTCACTCTGAACCTACTGACTGAGGTAATGTGAGGAGTGCTTCACTATAAAAGTGATAACAGTGGCAAGACACAACAGTGACTGGACTGTTCATGCAGCTTTATGATGGAAACAGAATAATTATTAGAGCTGTCAATCAAAAATATTTAATTGCGATTAATCGCATGATTGTCCATAGTTCATCGTTATTAATCACAAATTAATCACATATTGTTGTTCAAAATGTACCTTAAAGGGAGATTTGTCAAGTATTTAATACTCTTATCGACATGGGAGTGGACAAATACGCTTTTCTTATGCAAATGTATGTATATATTTATTATTTGAAATCAATTAACAACAAAGACAAATATTGTCCAGAAACCCTCACAGGTACTGCATTTAGCATTAAAAATATGCTCAAATCGTAACATGGCAAATTCAAGCCCAACAGGCAACAACAGCTGTCAGTGTGTCAGTGTGCTGACTTGACTATGACTTGTCCCAAACTGCATGTGATTATCATAAAGTGGGCATGTCTGTAAAGGGGAGACTCGTGGGTACCCATAGAACCCATTTTCATTCACATATCTTGAGGTCAGAGGTCAAGTGACCCCTTTATAAATGGCCATGACAGTTTTTCCACGCCAAAATGTAGCACAAGTTTTATTAAGACAAGACTTGATATCAATGGATTCCTTAGGTAGCTTTGACGGCCCTAATTATAATGTACTGAATCCAGTTTGCCACTTCATTTGGCTGATATTTGCCAGGAAATCTCTTATTTGCTGAACATATTTCCATTACATTTGAAACTGATTCGATTTTGATGCAGATCGGACCCTCATGTGGTCATTTATTTATTTTCCAAATAACTCAACTGTTGAGAGAAAAAAAGCTCAAACAATTCTGCTATTAATCAATCAATTAACAGAAACTCAACCAGCAGCAAAAACATTCTACTATTCTATTCTTTGGTTTTTTGTTTTTATGTGTTTTAAATTGAATATCTTTCGGTTAGCCAAAACAAGTAATCTGAAGACATCAACTTGTGATTTCAGATGACATGGCATGAATTTTTAACTTCTTTTTTTTTTTTTTTTCATTTTATATAATTAACAATTAATCTAAAAAAAAAAAAAATACTACCACTACTTGACTTTAGCCTTCTCATATAACCTTTTCAAACATCAATCCCACAACTGTCATCCAATCTTCAACTAGTTTGTCATTCATTTGGATAATAAAAATATATTTTTGTACTGTCTCCCTATAACTGTCCACCAACTTCTTATTGCCTTGAGTAACAGAGTTAATTTAAACTGTAATATTCCCGTGCATATAAAGTTCTTGGATGTGACAGTTATGTGCGTGCAGCGACTGCTAACACCACTGTGACACCTCATCACATTAGTCAGAGTTGAAGTCACACACACACACACACACACACACACACACACACACACACACACACACACACACACACACACA
>CAKAKQ010036905.1:0-12136 GCA_916700675.1 Helicolenus avius
TTCCAAGACCGCGGTAACGTGAGCCACCGAGTGCAAAACCGTGGTAACGCCGTTCTCCTCGCTCAGAGGCCATCCTTACCGTAATAACACTACTTTACAGTACCACAAGTAACATCATACATTATGCAGAAAGGTCCATTTCGGAACAATGAATAATACATGTCATGTTAATAGATAATGATTATTAATCTGTTCATCACTTTAATGTTGTAGCGGGTGAAGCTGGAGCTCATTTTAGTGACTTCACATGCTCGGTAGTTTGTGACTTTCCCCACAGGGATAATACATCATCATTTACCTGTTGATTACATTTTGGATTATTCATCTGAATCTGCAGAGTAATTAGAAAATAAAGTTGCCAAATAAATGAGTGTAAAAAGTACAATGTTTCCCTCTGAGTTGTAGTTGAGTAGAAGTATAAAGTAGCAGAAAATGGAAATACACAAGTAAAGGACAAGTACCTCAGAATCGCAGTTATGTATTGTACTTTGTTAATTTTATATTCTGCTCGGTATCTTCTGGGGCTCCGTCTTAGTCGATTAGTCAACTAATCCGTCGTTTTGGTCTTAATCGACTAAAATTTCTTTAGTCGATTAATCTTTTTTGTCCTTTTTTCATGCTGAATGAGTTACTGTATTTCTAAGAAACTTAAGAGCACATCTCAGGTAAACACCAGATTTAAAGTGGTGCTTTTGTGTGAGTCTTTGTGGAGAAACTCAGTTTTACAGATCTGTCAATGAAATCGATTAGTGGACAAAATTGTACGAGTGTTAGTCGACTAAGATTTTCTTTGGTAGACAGTAGTAACTTCGTCTATATTAATTAGGGCTGTCAAAGTTAACGTGATAATAACGAGTTAATGCACATTCATTTTAACTTCTTTAACACATTAATGCGACTTGTGGTTATTAGATTGTAGCGGCTCGGTTTTAAAGCTAGAGTGAAGATACTGGTGTCATATGAAACTAGAAAACCTAAAGAATCCATCGGTACCAATCATGTCACACTAGCTTGTCGAGAAGGAGGCTAAATGACGCTCCAAACTTGTGCTACATTTTGGCGAGGAAAAACTTGCATGTCCATTTTCAAAGGGGTCCCTTGACCTCTGACCTCCAGATGTGTGAATGTAAATGGGTTCTCTGGGTACCCACGAGTCTCCCCTTTATAGACATGCCCACTTTATGATCATCACATGCAGTTTGGGGCAAGTCATAGTCAAGAAATTTGCATAAAGCAGCATATTTGCCCGCTCCCATGTTGATAAGAGTATTAAATCTCCCTTTAAGGTTCATTTTGAACAGATAAAAAATGTGATTAATTTGCGATTAATCATGATTAACTATGGACAATCATGCGATTAATCGCGATTAAATATTTGAATCGATTGACAGCCCTCGTTATAACACATCATCATAAATCCCTCTCTCTCTATCTATACATATATAATACATAATAAACATATAAATGTGCCATCAACAGTGTGCATGCCGCCTCCCTCCAGCTCTTCCCGGGGATGCGAGGCGTTCCCTGGCCAGATTAGATAAGTAATCCCTCCAGTATTTTCTGCTCCTCTTCCCAGTTAGACATGCCTGGAATACCTCAACGGAGAGCAGTCCATGAGGCATCGTCCTCCTCACCTGATGCCCAAATCACATTAGCCTGCTCCTTTTCAACGTGAAGAATTCACAGCAGTGATAATCTGAGCTCCTCACGCTCTCCCTGATGGCGAGCTCAGAAATCCTCCACAGAAGCCGGGCTGTTTGTCGGGTTTCTCTGGAAAAGTTTAGTGAATTTAAAGCCCTGCTTCAAGGCGATAATATACATGAATAAAATAGTTTATTCATTATGTCTGAGAATATGACAATGGGGGAATTAATCGCTCGTAGTGATGAACTATCACCTGAATCCGCAGCTCCTGTCGGCTTTACAGAGCTTTATAGTTTCAGCTCTAACTTTACTGTTCTGGTTCTCTCAGCAAACAGCAGACGGACCCGGTTAGAGACTAACTGGTGAACTTAGTGGAGTATCTAACACAGGGTCGGAAATGAACTTTCTTCTCTTCCTGCCACTGTCGCAGGTAACTACTTTTTTTTGTTGTCTTCCATTCAGAAATGTTATCTGCCACTTTTTAAATCTCTGCGCTAAATGAAGGAATAACATTTTAGATCTCATGTCATTCAATGTTCGACTATACATAAAAAACATTATGTTCATGGTAAATTACAGTGTTCGAATTACACCGTAGCTTCCAGAGGAGGGAGGGTAGTCTACACAGTACTGTGCTGTACTTTGTTATTGTCATCTATAGTGGTTATTTACATAAAAACACACAATTAAAATTATAAGGAAATAAACTGTTGTATTTTTATTAAAATATTTGATTAAATAAAATCTTGGCATCAGTAGTTTTAATGATGTATTGTGTATTTGCTTAGAGATAACATTAGTGTTAGGAAGTTCATAATTCCCTCTCTAATATCTATTTTATATTGCTATGAAAACATCTCCTTCAAACAACTGGATTTATTCAAGTTTATCACCAAAAACTTAATTTTTACATTTGAACACATCATAATAATTTAATAATAAACTCATTTTTACGGAACAGAGCTTGAACGCACCATAATGTAACTCAACCATGCAATGCAACCTTGGTGTGTTAGCTTTTAGCGCTGTTATTTAGCCAAGCAGGACTGTGCTGCCCATCAGCTGCTAACAGGTAACGTTACTCACTCTCCTCCTGTTGATTTAAACACAGGTTTGTTGTTCACAGTGTCGCATTATCAGGGAGAAATAGGGTGCGTTTCCTCAGGTTTAGTAGCGCCACGCTGTTGAGCGCTCTGCCGTGTCTCCGGTCCCAAACAAACTGAAACATGATGCGAATGCTGTTGCGTCATTGTGTTGCAACTGTAAAGTTGGAAAGCATCAATAAGAAGAATCGATGGTCACGGAGGCATGAGATGCCAAGGACTCTGACAACTAGGAAGCAACGAAAACCGATTCTCTGTTCCCATCTCAAGCGTTTTCCCTTTCTGCCAAAGTGGCGGATGAATTTATCCGGCACTGGCAACAATTTACCTGCATTTAGCGGGTGCTAATTTCCGAACCTGATTTAGCAGCGAAAGAGACTGATATTTCCCTCAGGAGAAACCAAACACAGAGCTAAAAGACAGAGAGACAAACACAAAGACTCCTACTGAATGATAATGATGCTCTGGAACAAGTTAGACGAAATCCACAAACCACACAACATAAGGTAGGCACACATTACCGAGTTATATTCATTTAAGAAACTTGAGTTAATAACAAAACTCATTTAATCAGATGAATCACTTTATTCAAATTGAGGATTTTTTATTTTTGTTTTAGGGTGATGGCGTCAAAATACGACGACAGACATTTAAAGTTTCATTGGAAAACCTCAACAGAAGCTTTGATCGTAGAAAAATAACATTTGATACAGCCCTAATTAGGGATGTTAATAATTAACCGGTTAATTGTTAACCGACCTTATGCATTTTAATCGGTTAAAACAGTGAAAAGAAATATTAATAATTAATTTAAAAAGCTGAGAAAAACTAGTCACTTAAAGTAGAAAAGCTGGTCCACCTTAACAGTCCACCTTAAGAGAGTCTGAGGCGTTACAGATACACGAAGTTGACTCACTTATTAACCGACGTATAAACTGTACTCACTGTCTGCTACACCTACGTTCACAGATATAACACCACCGACAGCACACACACGGTCTGTCGGAAACTCGCTGAAGTTACGCTGCTCTGACAGACTGTACTGTATGTGTGTGACTACGGGGAGCAAGATCTTGTCGGTTAACGGTCAATAATCGGTTAACGAGGGTCGGTTATTGGTTGAGAACGTTTTTTAAAATTAGCATCCCTAGCCCTAATATAAGAACATCTGTGGGACTGAACAGTTTGATTTGTTCATATCTCCTCCAGATTTCAGTCCTCTGTTAGTATCCAAGGAAAACACTTTTTAAAACTTTGGCTTTCTTACTAACTTACTAAATTTTTTCAGGAGACGTTCGGGAGCTCTCCGGCCGTCCGGTGACAAGCCATTAATTTGAACATGACTTTGTTTTGGGACTTTTTCAATCACATGTTCTGAAACCTTGTCCCCCGTGAGCGACAGCTGGTTACGGTTTCATGATTTGACAGACACGTCCTTCCTCTTGCAGCATGTATTTTTCCTGTGAAAACTATTTTCATTAAAGCCTTAAAGATTAGATTTTTATGAGCAAATTACGCAACATGTGACTTTTGTTCCGCGCTGTCTGCAACACTTCTCTCTGCCTCTCACTTCGCTGCTGACAGTTATAGATGTACTGTACCTTTTGTTCCAGTTTGATGGTGCTTCAGCTTTCGGTTTCATCCGTCTGCTAAATGCATTTACGTAACATAATTACATAACTTTCTCTGGTAACATATGTAACTTCAGAAGGAATTGATGGACCAGGTTGCTTTTTGCATGTGTTATCCTTTTAAATATGTGACTGCTGACCCTTAACTAAAGCACACCCAACGATTATGTGATTGATTTTTCTACCTTTCCAGGAAGAAACTCCCCGGGAGCGCAGAAAATCATTTCCGTACGACCGGTAATCGATCTCACTCGGTGCGCTTTAGATGCAGATGCGAGCGGGGAGTATTCTGAAAACTATCCGAGCCTGCAAAGGAAAAGCACATCAGATGTTAAAGTGTTCCTGAATGCACCATCAATCAAGCTTTAAAAGCAGTTTTGTAAAAGTGAAAGTTTTAAAAACAGTCTGAGCCTCGACTAGAATATTTAATAACTATATTTGGAGTATCGTGTGGCAATAAGCTCCTTTTCACATCATAATAAGATATTTTCCAGGTTCATTTTTTCTCATTATTTTCACTTTATTGTGTCTCAGCATTTACAACTGTGACATTTTACAGGAAAATCAATTCCTCCCAACAACATATAGCCGCAATCAATGCAATGCAAGTAAATCCGTGAAGTGAATTTTAGTGCCGGTGACTTTTGATTTAACCTCCTCTGTCTGAAAACGGCTCCTTTTTAAAGAGGAATGATTTGCAGACAGCTTTAAGGCCGGACTCGATGGGACTAATTCAGGCTGTCAATCAATTAAAGTATTTAATCGCATAATTATCCATAGTTAATCGCGATTAATCGGCAATTAATCACACTACAGCTACAGTTTTAAGTGCTCATATATTTTCTTTTTTTGTTCAACTTATCAGGTGCATCACTAAACATTATATCAAATTACAGGCACACTTTTTATCTGTTAAAAATGAACCTTAAAGGGAGATTTATCAAGTATTTAATCTTCTTATCAACATTAGAGTGGATAAATATGCTGCTTTATGCAAATGTATGTATATATTTATTATTAGAAAACAATTAACAACACAAATCAATGACAGATATTGATCCAGAAACCCTCACAGGTACTGCATTTAGCATAAAACAATATGCTCCCATCATAACATGGCAAACTGCAGCCCAACAGGCAACAACAGCTGTCAGTGTGTCAGTGTGCTGACTTGACTATGACTTGCCCCAAACTGCATGTGATGATCATAAAGTGGGCATGTCTGTAAAGGGGAGACTCGTGGGTACCCAGAGAACCCATTTACATTCACACATCTGGAGGTCAGAGGTCAAGGGACCCCTTTGAAAATGGCCATGACAGTTTTTCCTCGCCAAAATTTAGTGTAAGTTTGGAGCGTTATTTAACCTCCTTCACGACAAGCTGGTATGACATGGTTGGTACCAATGGATTCATTAGGTTTTTTAGTTTCATATGAGCCCGCTACAACCTAAAGATCGCAACTTTAATGCGTTAAAGAAATTAGTGCCGTTAAAACAAATTTGCGTTAACGCGTTATTATCGCGGTAACTTTGACAGCCCTAGTGATTTTCTTTTTATACATTTAGTAGTATCTTTGTTGGAGGGAGCCTGAAAACAAGATTTTAATTGCCAACAACTGTAGTTGTTGCGCATATGAGAAATAAAGAACATGAAAGTTGAAACCATATGTTGTTAAAATAAGAGTTAAGCTTCAGAAGTGAGCAGCAGATATCCTTAAACCTTGCAAATAAAACCATAATCTGTATGCCGAGGTAACACTCGTCTTGGTTGGTTGATATAGGTTTTCGTAGCATACTGAAGCCCCTAAAGCTTCATCATCACAGTACAAACCTGCTGAAACTGAGTCCTGTCCAGATTGTAACTTATAGAAAACCTGACGTATGAAACTCTTTCTAATCCCGTTCCTTTGTGCTCGTGTTTCCCACTGATGTCTGAACAGGAGACATCAGACCCCAAGTGGTTTCCGGGCGTGTTCGACAGCCTCGAGTCGACGGAGGTTAGAAATTGAGAGGTTGGTGTTTGTGTCAGATGTGTGGAGAGTCTTGAGTCGAGATCAGACAAGAGACGACATGCAGACACACAAAGAGACAGGAGATCCAATACCAACCAGAGATGACAGCCCCTCTGTGATAGTAGATGACATTTCTGCCTGCCGTTGTCTGTTACCTCTTATTCTCCGTCTCATTTCGTCTTCTCCACCTTTCATCCTCTGGGCCTCTTGTGCTCTTTGTCTTCGTCGTGTCGTTCTTTTGTTGTTCCTGCATCGCTTCAATTATTTCCTTCTTTTCTTCTATATTTATTTTTCCTTGAAGAAAAGAGAAAGTGGCTACCGAAAAGAGAGTGAAACTGGAGAGAAATGACGCACCGTCTATAATCGCTTATTATTCGTTTGGAGAATGAATAGAAGGAGGATGTTTATTTCCCCGTCTCCCACAATGCAAATTCACCACAGAACAGTCAGTAATTTGGCTTTGTCCCGAGGACACAGAGCTTTCTCTCCTCATATTGTTGGACGGTGACAGGTGCCGGTTTCCGCCTAAATTGAGGAGACAAGTAAGACGGCGACCACTTTTTGAAATCCACATAACCCAGATTATCAAAGAAGTCATCGTCCCAGTTTTTTCCTGGCGGAGCCGTCGTGTGAACTGAAGCGACGCCGAGACTGAAAGAGGAAGTAGATATTTGGCGGTTTGTGGAGGAGGTGGAAGAATTCAAGCTTTTCACCTCATCATATTGATGTCGCTAAGTGGCAACACAAAAGGATTTGGTAAAGAATCAGTAAAGCAGCGGTCTGAGTTAATGGCAGGTTCCTTCACAGCTGTAAGCTTTCATCCAGTCTGAGCTGCTAGAAGAAGAACAACAACTCAAAATACAGATAATCACCCGTTCTTCATGGAGTTGGATTTAGATGAAACCAAGATGTGAGGAGAGAACTTGTTTTTCAATAGTGAATAGATAGATTCTGCAATGCGTACCTCCACCATGACTGCGTGTCCTCAAAATGTGTTATTTTAACAACTGGAAGTGTTTATAATGATCAAAGTTAACGCAATAATAACACAAATTTGTTTTAATACCACTAATTTCTTTAACGTATTAACGCAACTTGTGATTTTTAGGTTGTAACGGCTCAGTTTTAAAGCTGAAGTGACGATACCGGCATCATATGAAACTAGAAAACCCAAGGAATCCATTGATCTGACCTCCAGATGTGTGAATGTAAATGGGTTCTATGGGTACCCACGAGTCTCCCCTTTACAGACATGCCCACTTTATGATAATCACATGCAGTTTGGGGCAAGTCATAGTCAAGTCAGCACACTGACACACTGACAGCTGTTGTTGCCTGTTGGGCTGCAGTTTGCCATGTTATGATTGGAGCATATTGTTTTATGCTAAATGCAGTACCTGTGAGGGTTTCTGGATCAATATCTGTTATTATTTTGTGTTGTTAATTAATTTACAATAATAAATATATACATACATTTGCATAAAGCAGCATATTTGTCCACTCCCATGTTGATAAGAGGATTAAATACTTGACAAATCTCCCTTTGAGGTACATTTTTAACAGTGTGATTCAATTAATCGTGATTCACTATGGTCAATTATGCGATTAATCACCATTAAATATTTGATTTGCTTGACAGCCCTACATTTTATATATATATTATAAAGCAATTTTCCTATTTTTCTCTCATTGAAATAATTTGTCTAAACGTGGTAATATTTCTGTGGGGATTATGAATTTGTGTAAATTAGTTTTTTGAGGTCTTTTGTGGTCTTAATAGTCATTTAAATTGAAATTTCCTGTCTCAGCAGCAGTAATAATGAGCTGATGATGAGCCTGTACGTTGGCTGACTACACTGCAAAAAAAAAGAAGAAATCACACTTTAAAGAAGCAGTGTGTAACATTTCAGGGAATCTATTAGCAAAAATGGAATATAATATTAATAAGTATGTTTTTATTAGTGTATAATCACCTGAAACTAAGAATTGTGACAACATTAACGTGTGTAAACGCTTGTGAAACTGCGGTAACGCGAGCCGTAGAGTGTAAAACCGTGGTACCGCCAGCTGCCATTTGACTTCTGTTGCTCCTAAAGAAGTGTTATTTTTATTATATTACCACGGTTTTGCACTCGGCGGCTCACGTTACAGCAGTCTTGGAAATGGAGGAGTGAGCGGAGGGGTACTCAGTTGGTTGCAATCTGCAACCACACCACCTGATGCTGCCAAATCCTACACACTGTCCCTTTAAGAACTCATTTGGTCTCAGATTCAGCCTTTCAAACATACTTTTAACGAGAAAATGATAACCTGTTGGAGAAAGAAGAAGAGAGGAATGTAGGGTTCCTGGTGTTGGGGTTGAATTTGTTCTGGAAACTGGAGAAAAAAATCAACAAACATAGAATTTAGTAATAGATAGAAGTTGTTTGATTAGAGACCTTTTGACGTGAAGCTGCATCTCTTGAAAGAAGGGAATCAGATACTGTTGATGAGATGATGATGAGATGCATGAAACGCTACCTCTTCTCTTGCTGTTCACTTTTATCTCTTTGTTGTCCTCTTTCATATCAATCTCTCACATTATCTAACCTCCCATCCATAACACTCAGCTCAGCTCTCCGTCGCCTCTCTCTTTGTTTACGTCCTTGACTCAGTTTCCTGAAATCCAATCTGTGTGTTTGTGTTAATCAGGTTGTATTTGTGCATTCAGGTATTGTTTACCGACAGTAGGAGCTTTAATAACAACGTATATGTGACCTCGATGAAGGGGTTTTGATTGCTGTTGAGCTGTTCATAATGATAATAATAATGAATTCAATGTTTATAGCACACTTTAAAATACACACACAAAAGGTAAAACGATCACAATAAGACAATTTACACAGCAATCATTTCATTATCATCATTAGGCCTTTTGTGGAACATCTGTCCGTTGATGAATAGTTCCTTGTCTGTCTTGGGCTATCTTCTCCAGCTGTTTCCACGTCAGTCCCTTCTTGTTCCGAGCTCCGTCTCCAGATGTTTCTGGGTCTTCCTCTCCTCCGTTTGCTTTGTGGGTTCCATGTCAGTGCCTGCTTGGTTATTTCTGTTTTGTCTTCTGAGAGAGTGTCCAATCCAGCTCCAATTTCTTCTTTTTCAGCTATACTTCTACCGTCTCTTGTTTGGTGCGGTCCCTCAGGTTGATGTTGCTGATGGTGTTTGGCAAGACACATCCAGTGGGATGCGTCTCAGACGGTGATTAGTGAATGTCTGCAGCTTGTTGATGATGTTAGTGTTGGTCTTCCAGGTTTCAGCAGTGCTGTTTTAACGTCAGAGTTGAAGATTTTGAGCTCGTCTTTAGTGAAATGTTTTTGGATTTCCAGATTTTCTTCAGTATGTTGAGTGCTGTTGTTGCTTTTCCGATTCCTGATTTTATGTCCTCCTCTGGTCCACCATCCACAGCTGTAACACTTCCTAGATATGTGAATTAGTCGACCTCTTCCGGTGGCTGGTTCCCCCGACTGTTATAGGATTCATGCTTTTGTTGTTGATCCGCATGATTTAGATTTTTGGTCCATTTATTTTGAGTCCGAGCTGCAGTTGTTTCTAGCAGCTGGGACTTGTTCTGATTTGCTTGTGGGTAGTGCGATGTCATCAGCAATTTACACAACACACATGCGATTAAAAGCATCAAAATAGGATGAATAAAATAATATACAAAATATTTCCCGTTGGCTGGATGAAATCTGATTTGAGACCGAGACGTCCTCCAGAAATTTGATCTGACTTGGATTTGAAAACCACAAATTAAAATGCTGTAAATGTGATATTCATACATCATAAAATCATAGAAACATCAACCTGTCTGCAGAATGTAAACACTCTTAACTCATAAATGGTTCAATGTATGAAGCAATGGTTGATATTCATTATGTAGAAGTGATGGAGAAGTTATTTTTGGGCAGTCTGAAGTCCGTGTCGCCCAATTTTTATGCTTCTGAAGCCGGCTAACAGACTTAATTTGCGACATTTCTCACATTTTCTACCTTTTTTTCATCATCGTTGGTCACAAACAACAAACAGCGGACCACTGAAGAGACAAACAGAAGTTGTGTTTTGGTAAAAAATAGGGCAGTTTGGAGCATACAGTGGATTACACAGCAGGAGAATTGTCATACTGTGAAACTGGGTCAGTCGTTGAGGCGGTACCTTTTCAAGCCTGCAGTATATAGGGTGAGTATTTCATACTCAAGACATCAGAGTATTCCTTTTTAAAGTGAAAACTGGGACAAATATGAGCTGGCAGACAGACTTTCCCTTCACGCTCAACTAGAAGATGAAACTGGAACAGCCGGTAGTTAACACACACATCAGAAACAGACAGAGATGTCTGCCAACTGTTGTGGAGAAACCTGCAGTAACTGATGTTTCTGGTTTCTTGTGGGCAGCAAAAACTAGCTGTGAACACGACACTGACATATCACGACCTTTCAAGTTCATATGTTGAACTTGTTAGCAAACTGTTGCTTATTGACACATCCAGCAGCTACAGAACAACATGATGATTCATTAGGAGTCTTTGTGTTTGTGTCCACCTGATGAATGTGAGTCCAATATTCTCTCTCTTTTAGCTCTGTTTTTGGTCTCCACCACCTCCTGAGGGAAATATCTGTCTCTTTAGCTGCTGAATGCTCCGCTATGTTCACCAACTGGTCTCTAATGCGTCATTTCTACTGCATGGTTCGGCTCCACTCGGCTCAACTCACTTTTGGTACCAGGTCCTTTTCTCTATTTCATTTTCCACTTAAATACATCAGACCGGCAATACGTCATCCAGAGTAGGCTCTCATGGCCACGCCCCCTTTTGGGGGAAACCAATCCCGCGTCCCATATCGACGGTAACAGAGTAAACAGAGGAAGTTGAAACATGTCTCCAAACTTCTACTTTAAACAAACCGCTATAGTAATAACGCTGTGCTGAAGAGTTGCTGTGTAGCTGGTTGCACCAACAATAAATCCCAAAACGCTGATCTCTGATTTGTTCCACTGCCATGTCCTAAAAAAGATCTAATAGAGGGGCTTTATGGCTCCAAGCTGTAGAACAGACCAGCATGGCGTCATCGACGAGTGGGTTGTAGCGGACTCAGTTTTAAAGCTAGAGTGAAGATACTGGTATCATATGAAACTAGAAAACCTAAAGAATCCATCGGTACCAACCATGTCGTACTAGCTTGTCATGAAGGAGGTTAAATAACGCTCCAAACTTACGCTAAATTTTGGCGAGGAAAAACTGTCATGGTCATTTTCAAAGGGGTCCCTTGACCTCTGACCTCCAGATATGTGAATGTAAATGGGTTCTATGGGTACCCACGAGTCTCCGCTTTACAATTTATAATAAATATATACATACATTTGCATAAAGCAGCATATTTGAGAGTATAAGATAATAATATAAGAGTATTAAATACTTGACAAATGTCCCTTTAAGGTACATTTTGAACAGATAAAAAAAGTGTGAAAAATGTGCCATTGACAGCCCTGAAATATAGATAATAGCTGCTCTAAGGTTACGGAAAGATTGTGGTGACAGCAAATAAATGATGGATGACGCATAGTTCAGCTACTAAAACTCATGAAAAGCTGGTGGATAATAAAAGGTGATTGTTAATTGCAGATCTTCGTCGGGATGCAGACTCCAGTATCCTGCCTGTCAGACGAGCTCCAGTCCACCACCCCGACCTCCAAACCAGTATTCTCCACCTCGC
>CAKAKQ010036920.1:0-10347 GCA_916700675.1 Helicolenus avius
GGGCTGCAGAGCACACCGAGAATGACAGCTCCAACGGCGGGAAGCCAGACTATAAATAGAGCCTGTGCTGAGAGTTTATGACACCTGGATTCACATTCGTTCGCGATTTCCCTCCAACCAACTTCCACCGTCCCCCACATCTCATTCTTGTGTCCCGTTCAGCCTCGGTGCTGCTTCTTATGTCTTCTCTCTGTCAAAAGTGCTGCTTTTTTTGGCTCTTCAGATGGCCATGTATTTTGGAATGTGTCGGCCCGCTCTTCTCTAACATTTCCGGTCACTCATTTGTCATTTCCTCCATCACCTCCAATCGGTTCAATTTAAACACCTCAAATTATTATTTTTTTTAAATGAATTAAGTTTACCAAACATTTTAAGCTTAAATTTCTCATTCCGACCTCATTGCATATGTGTAGCATACGTAATAGTGAGCATTTTACATCACATTAAAGTGATGTAAGTAATCAGGATGATATACTTTAAGTAGGAAAAATACCTGCATTTTAAAATATAAGCTATACAAGTTGGGTTATGAATTCCAACCAGAGGTAATGCACCTTATTATTAGCCAATGCACACTTGCTTATGACCAAATCCAAGCCTGATTTATCATGTTTTCTGTACATCAATTACTGTTTGGTTCAGACCAGCAAAACCAAACAGGACAAGAATGACTACAACAGACAATCAGAACTGCAGAGAAAATCATTGGTGCCAGCCTACACTCCATCCAGGACCTCTCCTCCTCCACAGTCAGGAAACAGGCAGGTAACATCCCTGAAGACCCATCACATGCTGGACACTACCTGTTCCAACTCTTCCCCTCTGGTACACACTGCAGAGCACTGTACGCAAAAACAACCAGACACAAGAACAGTTTCTTCCTCAAACACTGATGAACAGTTAACATCAATTAAATCACACCATCCATTTAGATGTTAGCGTTTAAATACACATTATTTCACATATCACTGTCAAATAGGCCTATAAATCTAAGCTGCTGTATATGGCATACTGAATATACTGTAAACTGACATGCATATATGCATTCACTGTACATATGCACCTACGTCATGTATATAAAATAACCTGTTAACACTAATCATTCTATATTAATTCCAGCATATTCACACTGTGCACCAGTGCACTACCGTATTATCGTTTATGATTTACAGAAACAGCCTGATTTGCACATTGTACGTTGTTGTTCATGGTTGTATTGTTTCTATATATACTTTTTAAAATATATTTATTTTCTTTCACTTGTAAGTACATACTTGCTAAATGTTTCTGTTTCATCTTGTTCAGCCTTGTTGTCTTTGTTTTAGCAGTACTTCTATTTCTGTGTAAGTTCAATGAGATCAACAAAAACCAGAGTCAAATTCCTGCTATGTGTACTCATACCTGGCCAATAAAGCTGATCCTGAAATGTATGATAAATAGTATTTTTGATTAATTAGTATTTTACAAATTAATTATTTATTCTAAAAGTATTTTTTATTGGAAACTAACAAAATTCAATAATATAGCAACCTACAGTATGATATCGTACAAAGACTTGATTCATTTGTATTTCACTCTTAAATAATGTACTGTAGAATCATGAAATGTCAAAGTCAAACAAAAAAGATGTTAAAGGATAAGTCTGGTGATATTATATGTTTTTCTTATTGTCAACGAACCTCATGAAAAGACTAAACTAATTATACTAACAAATCATGCCTGTGTATCCAAAGCCTGATATTGTCATGTTCTGTGATGTGATTTTGGATTTGGTTTCTTTTATATTATTCCTGTGTTTCCTGTTTTATTTTGGTAATTCACTCCTCCTGTGTCTTGTCTGGTTTTACTTCCCACCTTTGTTTGTTTTCCCGCCTTTTGTTGATTGTCTGCCCTGCCCTGATTTGTTTCACCTGTGTGTAATCCTGTCTTGTATTTAAACCTGTGTGTTCCCCTCTGTCCTGGTTGGTTCGTTTGTCTTTCCAGCCCAGTCTACCTTGTCCTCCGTTTTGATGTTCCCTGATCCTGGTGTTCCTCGTGTTTCCCTGGTTTGTGATTTTTGGTTTTGTCCTGTTTGGTTTCTTGTTGTTTGCTGGTTTTTGTTCTTTTGCTCTTTGTTCCCCTCCATGCCTTTTTTGTTATTTGGATTTTCAGCTTTTTATAATTAAAGCTCGCTTTTATTTTACTACTTTCCTGCCTGCCTCTCTGCGTTTGGGTTCCCATTGTTAATTCACACTCCACATACGACAGATATAGCTTATTCCTTTGTTTCATAGACCCCATCAACTATTAAAAAACAACATAGAGCCACACATGGATAATGTTTCTTCATTATGATGAACATCAGCCATTATTTTGAGTCCATGCAACATACACCATGTTTTTGCTGTAAATATCACCAGTACATCAAATGTGTATTAATACGCAGCTGAAAACAGTCTCCAACAAATGCACATTAATCCTGACTGAGTAAAGCTTGCTAAAAACTACAATTCCCAGCTGTAGGAAATCATTTAGGCTTTTAAAAACCATAGTATATATATTCAGTAGGGCTGTATATTGGCAATAATCTAGCAATAAGATACATATCATGATACAGGGGTTAACAATTCAATATATTGTGATACTGTGAGCAAGGTGATATATTGCAATTTTTTAAATCTAATTTTAGGAAAACTGTCATAGTATAACGAACACACCGCCATATGTATCAAATCTGAGTAAAAAAAGTTTACTTTTTAGTCATACAATCAGAACAGTGGGATCTACATTTGTATTTATCACAGTCCTTGTAACATCCAACATCATAGCACTACTTCTTGTGCAATCTGAGCCACTGTCTGCCACAAATGAATATGAACTAGGCTGTCAAAGTTAAAGCGATAACACACAAATTTGTTTTAACACCACTAATTTCTGTAACGCATCAAGGCAACTTGTGATTTTCAGGTTGTAGTGGGCTCAGTTTTAAAGCTAGAGTGAAAATACTGGTATCATATGAAACTAGAAAACCTAAAGAATCCATCGGTACCAACCATGTCATACTAGCTTGTCATGAAGGAGGCTAATTAACGCTCAAAATTTACGGAACATTTTGGTGAGGAAAAACTGGCACAGACATCTTCAAAGGGGTCCCTTGATCTCTGACCTCCAGATCAGTGAATGTTAATGGGTTCTCTGGGTACCCACGAGTCTCCCCTTTACAGACATGCCCACTTTATGATCATCACATGCAGTTTGGGGCAAGTCATAGTCAAGTCAGCACACTGATACACTGACAGCTGTTGTTGCCTGTTGGGCTGCAGTTTGACATGTTATGATTGGAGCATATTGTTTTATGCTAAATGCAGTACCTGTGAGGGTTTCTGGACAATATCTGTCATTGTTCTGTGTTGTTAATTGATTTACAATAATAAATGCATACATACATTTGCATAAAGCAGCATATTTGTCCACTCCCATGTTGATAAGAGTATTAAATACTTGACAAATCTCCCTTTAAGGTACATTTTGAACAAATAAAGAAATGTGTAATTAATTTGCGATTAATCACAATTAACTTTGGACAATCATGCGATTAAATATTTTAAATAGATTGACAGCCCTAATATAAACTATTAATTCAATAGTGTTTTTAAGAATCGATACAGAATCACAAAACATAATAATGTGATACTCAAGTGTAATATCAATATTTTTTCTCACACCCCTAATATTGATGACCCGTTTTACAGTGTTACGTGGGGAAGTATTGAGAGACCGATGCCCTGTTGGTTTTTGTCTTTTCTGTAAAAATATAGTCTATCTATTTGCTAGGATAACCTAGCAAATAGGGCTATAGCTGATTCTGAGCAGAATCTTTATGATACAGCCTATAAGACTTGTATGCATAAATCTAAATGATAAATGCTGTGCAGGTATACAGTTTGGTGTGAAGCAAACACCTTACAATGCCTCAAATTGTGCAGCTTAAGGTGTTTGTTCAAGGACACTTGGAGTTGTCGCCCATAAATCTAACCTACACTATGAGTCTACAGAAGTACAGCCCTGCCAACACCACAATACATGGTAATACAAAACTGTTCTTCTTAATCAAATACATGGCTACAAAGTGTCAGGTGTGAGCTACAAATCCCCAATGTAGTGGTTTGCCTCATCGTAATGATGACCTCAAACAGCGGCAACGGGAAAACAAAGACATTTGACAACCATCAGGATCAGAATGAGAATCACAGAGGTCCAACAAGGTGTCAGGGTTCGTTTCATTTTCAAATTAAGACCCGACTATTCTTCAAAATGGGGCAGAAATCACCCCGTGGCATCCTCTTTTGCCAACTCACATTACGGTAATTATTTCAGAATTTGTCTTGTAATCCAGGCTGAGAATCCTACCCAGAACGAATGGGATGTCAGATTTATGCAACTACTTGTAAAGGCATTACAGGGCGTTAAATCCCGCATGGATTTGAATTGGTCTCAGCAGTACAGGATTAGAAGCAGCGGGGATTAGACCTTCCCTGGAGGAAATACAGGAGCAGGGGTGGCCAAGGGACTCCAGATATAGAATACATATTGCTTGATAAACTGGCTGCAACAAGAAGCTGAGAAGCATACCACTACTCCATCTCAGTAAAAACTGTGTCAAACTAATGTCATGTAGAATGAATGAAAGAAAGACCACACCTCTGTCTGTCTGTATATAATCAGTTAACCCTCTGAGACCCACAATAGACCCCTTTTTGTCTTTTTTAGGGGAGTGCAGGGGGTATTTAGGGGGAGATAGCAGGTCAACAGTAGGTGTCACATAGAAGTGGTGTACATTATCTGAAAGCTGGAACCTGAAGATTCATTTGAGATACAGTTCAGCACTGTGTGTCAAGTTGTTCCAGTCATAACTCAGAAATAAAAATTCATTCATTGATTAAAATAATTGTAAAGGGTATAAGGGAACATTATAATAGAAGTGTATGATGATCATCCCCATGCTCTATTATGTATCATAAGTTGCTGCAGCAATTTGTGGCATGATACCATTTGTTCCAAAGATTTGGTGCTAAATTTAACCATTTTTTACCTCTCGAGAATTGATAAAAATGTCCAACAATAATCCCTCCAAAATATCACATTAAGACACCAAGACCTTGAGGAACACCATAGAAAAAGACATGATGTGATTTGGGATCAAACACTTTTGACATTTTTTGATTTCTGCAAGGATTGCATTGTTCAGCGATTGGATGGCGAGCACTTCTGTTGTGTAAACTGCTCAACCCCCTTATTGTCAATCTAGCTAGGAAAGCCATCCATCCTCTGAATGCTCTAGGTCTCTAGTTTGATCCATCCATCCTCTGAATGCTCTGGATCTCTAGTCTGATCCATCCATCCTCTGAATGCTCTAGGTCTCTAGTTTGATCCATCCATCCTCTGAATGCTCTAGGTCTCTAGTTTGATCCATCCATCCTCTAAATGCTCTAGGTCTCTAGTTTCTTGCAGCACAAGAGGGTGCAACCTTCCCAAGCACTACCAAAGACAGACTGGTAGTATACAAAGACAAAGAGTCTAAGCTTTTGATTTGCGGTGATTTGCACCAACTTGATCTTCTTTGAAGATCAAGTTGGTGTCCCCATCTTGCCCTGTGACGCCTGGGTGTCAACGTTGTTAGCTCGAGAGGTCCACAATATGAGTCATGACGGAGTGGCCGGAACCTTACTCAAGATGAGAAAGAGGGCATTGGTCATAAGAGGCAGGAGGATTGCCCAAAAAGTTGTTGATGGTTGCATGATCTGCAGGAAGGCAAAGGCAAGGAAATGTCAACAAGTAATTGGTGACTTGCCGCCAGAAAGAACTGAACCTGCTGCACCCTTTGAATTCAAACCTTAGACCTTTTTGGCCCCTACCAAGTAAAAGATGACGTCAAGAAAAGGGTGACATTAAAAGTCTTGGAGGTTGTCTTTTGCTGTATTGCCAGCAGAGCCATCCACACAGAAGTAGTAAACACCCTATCAACCGAAGGGTTCCTGATGGCCTATCAAAGGTTCACGGCAATCAGGGGGCATCCAAGAAAGATTCGGTCAGATCTAGGCACCAATTTTATTGGAGCAAAGCCAGTCTTGGAGGAGCTGTACAGATTCTTGGATGGCCTGAACAAAACAACCTTGGAGGAATCGGCAAAAAATGGAACTGAGTGGATGTGGAAAATCCATCCGGCTGATTCTCCACACAGGAATGGTGCTGCAGAAGCTGCTGTACACATTTTAAAGAAAGCACTTCAGAGCCTTGGAAAGGAGTCTGTGCTCAGCTACAGTAAGTTTCAGACAACTCTTCACATAGCAGCCAGCCTGGCAAATGACTGCCCAATTGACGCCAGGGTACAGAGCTGAGGACTGTATTCAATATATCACACCAAATACGCTCCTACTTGGTCGAGCGTCTCAAAATGGGGATCTCAAGACATTCGACTTTTCCAGCTACCCCTACAAAAGACTCCGAGCAATGCAGTCAGAGGTTCCCAAGTTCTGGACGTATTGGAGTCAACTCGCTGGCCCCAACTTGTTTGTAAGGAACAAGTGGCACACTGCACAAAGAAACGTCACTGCTGGGGACATTGTCTGGCTAAGCGACAAAATGCGCTGAGGGGTCAATTCAAGCTTGGCAGAGTCGTCGGCACTAATCCAGACAGCAAAGGCATGGTGGGGGATGTCAACGTCAGGATCTTCTCAAGCTACCATGTTCCTGTGACAAAAGTTTTGAAAGCAAAGACAAACCATCCAACCTCTGATGGGCAGAAAAGGAAATTCCAAGCGACCATCCTTCACAGGGACGTTAGGCGGCTGGTTGTCCTATTACCTGCTGAGGAACAGATGGAGAGTCAAGTCGACACATCTTAAAGGTTTCAAGACCACCGTACAAAGACAAAGTGTGCTTTTAAAGCTGGCGACCTCCCCAGTGTTTCCATGGGAAGATCGAGTGGGAGGTGTCAAGTCAAACTGAATGTTCCAGGAAATTAAGCTATATACATATTAATAAATAGCAATTAAGAAAATAATATAAATAGAAAAATAGAAAATAAATAAATCAGAAAGTAATTTGTAAATTAATAAGTCCACTAACAAAACTGAGTGCTCAGGGAATAAACCGAAGGGAAGTAATTAATCTAATTACGCCCGCAGCATTAGATAGCAACACTCTCAGTGTCACAGTAAAAAGGGTCTGGAAAAGTTAGCACCGCTCCAACAAGCAGTGCTGTCCTTCAAACAGCGCTGTGATCTGCAGTAAGACTATGTGCAGAACGGACATCTACAAAGTGTGAGAGGCAGATGGTAAGAATACTGGATCACAGACTGAGAGACTGTTGACCAGAGGAGATCGCTGATGCTGTTGTTTAGCGCTGTTATACACCGGGGAACAGTAGTCCGTCTGTTTGTGCCGATAGTTTAACTCTATTTGTAGCAGATCGTTTGTTTAATGCTGCCGATTGTTTGATTTGAATCCATCTGAATGTCCGGTAGATAATACAGTGAGAGGCGGTGAATTGTGGCGATCAAAGAGCTTAAAGGGTGTTGATTGTTTGTTGATTTGTTTGTGAAGTGCGGGCATATCCTGGTTCATTCATTCACAAATGTGGTGAGAAGTACAGGGGCCTATGGGAAGTATAGTTTAAAATTACTGCATGATTTAATAAGAACGCAAACGTAATTATAAAATACTTTGTGTTTAATTAAATAATTAAAAATAGCAATTAAATAAGATAATATAATACACATATACATATTACCTTTGTGTTAAGGCAAAGGCTATGGCAGCAGTGGGCACTTGCTTATTTGCATTTAACATGAGGCATTTAATAGGAGTGTGTGTATTAAATTAAATAAGGATTAATAAATTTGTAAGGTCTCAAAAAATGAATTTGTTCTTATTTATACTTATTTTGTAATAATGTGTATATTTTCTTTTCTGTATTTTTTCTATTTTAAAGGTTTTTCACCTAATGACTAATGGCTAATAATAATTCCAAAATGAACTGAACTTTTTACTCAACCTACAAAATAAAGGAGGGAAAAAGGGAAAGCTGTTTGTCATTGAGTGGATTCCAGTTAAAAATCTTCGAGTGGTTGTTTCAATCTCTCTCAAGTTGGGATACTGCACATATTTAAACAATAACTTGACAGTCGCTGTAAGGTTTCATGAGGCTGTGATTATCCTAGAGGTCACTAGAGGTCATTTTATAAAGTGTCGTCAAATTTCAAAAAATGGTCTCACTATATGCCAGTTTTTCCTTGTCAAAATGTATCTTAATTTGGAACGTTATTTAGCTCTTTCCTGACATGCTAGCATGATACCAATGGTATTCACTCTGGCTCTAAAACTGAACCTGCTACAGCCTCTGAAAGACAGCGGGTCTCCGAGGGTTTAATCTGCTCTTGCAAAGTAGTGGCATGGTTGCCAAAATGTATTTTCTCACAGTGTGGATGATGAAAACAACCAACAATCATAATGACAATGTGATTATTATTACAGAATAAGCTGGTAGAGACGCAGTGTTTTGCTCAAGGACTTCACTGAACGCTTTCACAGGCACCTGAATCTTCTTCCTGCTTCTCTCTCTCTGCCCACTCATCTACTATTTCTACTATGTTCTTTCCTGTCTAATAAAAGACAGGTGCATCCAGTTAGTTGACTTACGAACGAGCTTGTGCCTCAGTGGTCATCCATAACCGTCCTCTGGGGAATCACTGACCTCGGGGCTTTTCATTCCAGCTAAACACACTGACCCACTCTTCCATTAGCAACCTAATGTGATTGCAGCCCCTGTGGTGGCGCAGAGAAGCTGAGCCCAGTCTGAGATAACAGACTCGCATGAAGACAAATGACAGCAGTTCAGCTTGTTACAGCCGTGGGTTACTCTGTTAACTGCCGCTAGCCAGGAAGTGAGTGGGGAATGGAGGATGAAGCCAGGGGATGGGAGAGAGATGGCCGGTGTCTCCCTGGCGCCTCTACCGACACTGTGGGAGTTTGAGGATGAGGGTTAAGCTGGGCTACTTTGCTAATGTTTAGCAGCAATCTAAACCCCTTAGCGTCTGTTTTCCGCAATTTCCGACAAAACCGTACTCCTTCTCAGAGTCATAATAATTCAGTCAAATCTGAACACACAGACACAATACACAAATGCTTATATTCAGTGTGACTTACCCTTTCCGAGGATCTCATCACCTCTGATGTCGTTGCGAATAAACATCCGTAAATCTGCTAGAATTCATTGACGCACAACGCTCCATCTTGCCTGAAAATCACCAAGTTTTAAGTTTTCTTCAATATCAAGGTAATCCAGTGATAGTTGTCCGTATATCCATGGGCACATTGCAAACAATAACTGCTAATAGCTCATTTGGCATACTTTTAATGGTGCCAATTTTACAAATAGTCCAAAAATACTTGTCTTAAAGCTGAAGTAGGCAGATTGGAGCAAAAATGATTAAAAAAACTTATTTTTATTAAACGGTCACTATATCCTGACAGTAGTACATGAAACAGGTAACCTGAAAAAAATCATGTTCCTCTGTGTCCTCCGGTGTCCTCTGGTGCTCCTAACGGCATCTGCAAGATTTCACATACCGGAGGAAAACAAGCGGTAAGAGCTGATCTGAGGTCTGCTGTCCATCTGCTGTTTATGAGAGCCGGCTGTCAATCACTCACGAACTCCAACCAAACGGTCAAACTAGGCAGCGCTGATCAAATATGAATCAATATTCTGTAACGTTAATGCCTATATCTTTCCTCAGATGTTTTCAGAATCATCTTGTAGTGTACGGTGTACTTCTACGTTTTTCACACCGCCACCATCGTGAAATCTGGTTGAGGAACGCCAAGTTCCGGTCACATGACTGGAGCACAGCCAATAGGAACACTCTCTCAATAAAATTTGACCTGTGATTGGTCAAAGTCTCCCGTCACGGGCTAGATGTTTTAAAGCCTGTAAACAGAGCCATGAGGAGGAGCAGAAGTCTAGTTTTCTCTCAGAACACTTGAATTACAATATGCTGAAAGATTATTATGGAATTTTTGCCCAGTGATGCCGAAAACATTCTGACTACTGCCACTTTAAGTTGTAGCCCACAGATAATCATTTTTCTTCTTCTTCTTCTTCTTCTTCTTCTTCTTCTTCTTCTTCTTTGCATTTACTGGCGGGTTGCAATACCAGCTATTAGATAACATTAGGTGCATACCGCCACCTACCATACAAGAGTTTGTAGAACGGGATCTGGTTTACCTTAGTCTGTAAATAAAAATAAAATGAATCAATTAATTAACTTAAAATAAAATAGATATACACATAATGTATTTTTATTAATA
>CAKAKQ010036927.1:2743-19107 GCA_916700675.1 Helicolenus avius
ATTGAATTTAGGAGCAGGGGGACAATTAAAGCCAAGTTCACACTACACAACAGCAGAAAATAAGCTCTGTGGCAAACAAACGTTTATGATTCTTGCCCATTTTGTTTCGTAAGAAAATCTTCACAAATGAACAGCACTTTTATGATTTTTGAAGTGTGATCGCAATCGGCAGCAGTAAAAAAGGAACTACGCCACGGTCGCATGAGCGTAAGAACACACAACAAGGCTGTAAAGGCGGACGAGGGGTCTTGATGACGTTTAGTAGTCTTATTTAGCTACTTGTTAGCAACCGCCTTTGTTAAGACTTCCTCTACCTTGTCTGCCTGTTGCTTGGCTTGTGTGGCTGCTGTGGTGATGGGTGTGGCAGAAGGTCGTCAGTGAAATTGCAGCACCTAAGCTCATCAGCATCACTACGCAACACTTGGGCCATGTGTGCCAGTGCTCTTTTAAAAAAAAAACCTGTTAGAGCTCATTTGCTGGTCCCCTCTCCTTCCTGAGACACCCATTTGGCTTTGGGTTGGCGTATTGTTTGTGTTGCTGCACCATACAACATTGCTCTCACACATTTTTCCACTCATGCACTCATTTACACAACTGAATTCACTGATTCCACATGCCACTGTTAGTTTAAGTTCTCCTCTGATGTTTTCTTTGAATTAATAATTAATTTGTTAATTGGCTTTGTTGACTGTATCCCTCTTTTGTCATGGCTAGGTTTGTGACAAGACACGTAAAAGCTTCAAAATTCACAATATTTACTGACTTTTTTTATATATCGTAGAACAAAATGTTAAAATCTCTTTAAGCTTGTGTTAACTACAGACCTTATTTCAGGCATCTAACTAAAAAACCCAATCAAAAAACCCATCGACTTCCAGATGAGGGGAACCGGAAGTGCCAAAATGCTAACTTGTTTCTAGGTCAGGAATCATCTAAATGAGGAAAAAAGGGAAGGGATGTAACAGAAAAAAAGGTACATTCTGACCAGAGAAGAAAACAAACCAGTTTTTAGTTTCGATCAACCGTATTATGAGCTGTGGAAACATTTCACAACAAATTCAATATATTTTTTTGTAAACATTTTGTTAATGGGTGTTCTATTTTGCTTTGTTTTTTAAACGTACCATAAAATGTTGCAGGTGCGTAGGACAAAAAAAAAAACTCAGTCATTTTACGTGGTTAAAATGTTAATTAAATAAAAGTGTGCAGTATTTCTAATTTCAATTACTCAGATAAAATATTTCTCTTTGTTTTTAGTTAAGTTGATTGTAAGGTTTGAGCAGGAAATGAGGGGTTAGCGAGTGGTTACGGCAGTGAGCGACCTTTACTGAGAATCAGGATGTGGTTTATCGGCTACCTCCAACAGTTATTCTCAACAGCTAGTCTTCCTTTGAAATAGTGTGAGAGTTCCTTTTTTTTTGAGTTGGCTGCCATAATTTTAACACTCACTTGATTAAAAAAAAAAAAAAAAAAAAAAAACCTTCAATGGAGTCAATTGCAATTTTTGTTTGGAACTGAACTTACTCTTGTTCAGAACTAAAATAAAATCTGGCTGTGGAGACTATATTGTGAAAAGACACACATCACCTATGGCCACCGCCATCACGTCCATTACCAATATAGTTCCTCAGCACAGAGAGGACTGAGGCAATGATGAACTCCCTCCATTTTCCATTTCCGTTCGATTGAAAAATACTAACAATTATGGGGATCCACACATCCAGCAGAAAACAAAGGCTCAGAATTTATGCTGCTGCTGAATTTCCATGTTTTACCCCATTATACATACATTGTGTATTTCATTTTTAGGAAGTTTCTTTTCATTTTACTGCAGTGTGAGAACAAACAGGATCACTCTTCACAGGTCTTTGATGCTATTTCTCCATCTGCTAACCACACTGCCTTGTTTTTGCAGTCAACATGATGTCAATATCGCAGTTCTGACTTTATGCAAAACTATGAGGAACTTGAAATGAGCCACAGTAAAATAAGCTACCAGGAACACAATTAATAGTAAGGGCTCTGCACGAGAGTTTTATAGAGAGACCTTTCATAAATGAAGTAGTTTTACAGCAATAGAGGAGGAAGTAAATGTAGGACAATTATTCTGGAGTCAGCTGTGACCTGATCAGACTGTGCTGAAAGTGCACCACAGTAGAGAGGCACTAGTGACTCTGTATAAAACCGCATGACAACTGAAAACCTCTGTTGAAAACACGATGTCAGAGGCAAACATTAAACCAAGGGGGTGCAAGAACCTTTTATCTGGAGATGGCAGATGTCTGCTCTGTCTCTTGCACAAATCAATGTGCGGGTTTGTTTTTTACAGACAATGCATGAAATGACAATGCGTAAGTGTTGCTTACGCATTGAGACTCTGCAGCTCGACACTCGGCTTCTTTTAGCTCAGTGCCGGTCCGTAGTGATACATCAGACCGGCTTTGTTTTTGTTAAGGTTTCTGAAATGTGTTTTTAAAAGAAAAACATTTTCCCTGGATGACAGTAGGGTGTGATAGTGGCCATCAACTGCCAGAACAACAATCAGGATGACCTTTGATGATTTCAGCTTCTGTGTTGGTCTGTGTGAATTTATACAAGATTAACTATTGGACCTTTTTTCCAGTTTTACAAGTTTTTTTTCTCATAAATTTATGATTTAATAATCTTGCAAATTTGTGAGTATTTTTTCTCATAAATTTGCCATGTTAATCTCAGAGAATATCCAAGAGTTTTTTCTGTATTGCCTATAATGGCCCTAATATGCCATAATTGCCTAGTTCTCGAATATAAGATGACCCCACACTTCAAATGTAATTTCCATGTTATATTAAGGCCAGTATGGTAATTTGTAAAGACCTCACCCATTGCTGAGCACTAAAAAATTCCAACAATTGTTTTCCGGCTCAATTTTGTCACTTGGAATAAGATGCATGAATGTTTTATAGTGACAAATCTGCCAACATGTGTGTCTCCTGTAAAAGCCCTTCAGTTTATTTTTTCTTTGTTTTTTTTTGGGCCCGCCACCACCACCCCTCTTCAGAGGACTACATTTACTGTGTTTTAATTATTTTTCAAATTATTAGCCAATGAAGGAAAAGAAAAGTGATAATACTAATAATAATCATAATCTTAGTCACACCATATTACTTAAAAAAAGCGGGGGGAGGGTAAGCTGGCCACCTTAATAACATATAAACAATTAAACAAACAACAACAACGACAAAAAACGTTCAAAATTGGACATGGACAAATACAGTATATGTAAACAGACAAATATCAACAATGACAGAAAACAACGAGCTGACAAACATAGAACAGAGACATAGAAATTAAGGTCCTTTACTTTTCACCACTTCACAGTTCTGTCAGCACCAATTAGACTAATGACTAATGACTGATGTCAGTCACACAACAGAGGAGACGCTCAGGTGAGAGCGTGTTCCCTATTTGTACCTGTTTTTCCTCTGTGACCAAACGGAGCCAAAGTGTTATAAAACCCAGCGCCCAAATCAGGAAATAAAGATAATTGGAGCAATAACAGCAATTGATGACATTTCTAATCTGTTAGCAGCACAACATGCATAATTAGCGCAGCTACAGATTCACGACTTTGAGTTTCTTGTACCTGTAAAGACAAAAATGATAATGAGAAGTGGAACATGTTTAACTGATCAATGCAAATTATTTTAAAAAAGCATGTTAGTTTCTTGCTGAATTTCCTTTCCTTGAAAGTCAAAGTACTAAAGTTCCTGTTTTTTTTTTTTCCATGTGTGTACTGCAAGGTATCTTCCTCTTTTTAAACAAAGTAGGTTGACATATATAAGGTGTAGTTCCACAGCAAAACCAGTAATGTGCACATTTCCTCATCATGATGAAGCTGATTCTGTGTTTCGCTCTCATCTGGATGCTCTCCAGCACAGGTAACTCTACTCACTCCTAAATCGGGTGTTAATATACAACTTTTAAGATATATAATGCTATTTTGAATGTTTATGGTAAGAATTTTATTTAAAAAAAAAAAAAAAAAAAAACCTGAACATGAACTTCACTTTACTGGTCACAGAAGTTCCTCTAATCCAGATAACATGACATTTCACAAAGCGGCTAAGAATGTAGGCGAGGTCAGTTAAAGTTAAAGAGGTGGAGGTGAATGGAGAAGGAGACGGTGCAGGGGTCACTGTAGACTATTTAAATAGATGAGTTGACTTTTAAATACGCAGTAAATAAGTTGAGGTGATATTTCATTGTGATGAAATCACGTCTGTGGTTTTATGATCAAATCATTCATGCTCATTGTTCAGCTCACCATGATCATTTAACTGATAAATATTTTCCTTGGTGTAGCTGGAGCTCTTCAGTGTCAGAGTACTCACAATTCTACCCAGACTAACTGTACATCCACTGAACATTGTGCAGCAGCTGCCATACAAGGTAAGTGTAAAAAGTGTAAAAACGAATCCGTTGTTTCCTCATGTCATTTAGATTTCTGAATTACAATGTCTGCTCCGTCTATCTTTTTCATTAACATTTCCAAATTGCACTTTGATTTCACAGACAGCTCAGGAAGACGACAGTCTAAGCTCTGTCTGCCGTCCTCCGTCTGCAATCCAAACAATCAGACGTTCTCCTACAACATTGGCTTTTCTAACTTCACTGCGTTTGTTCACTGCTGCAACACTGATGACTGCAACCAACAGCATGTGTCTTGTAAGTAAAGTAAGAAGAAGTGTTAGTATTGAAGAAAGAAAGTGACATTTATATATCAATGGAATAGGAAATGTTTTATCTAGGGCTGTCACAGGTAACAATAATACGCTAATGCAAAATCTGGAATCTGGCCTTCAGGTAACATAAAAACATGAACCATTTCTGCTAATAGATCCCTCGAAATGTTACACACTGGAAAACGCAGCACTGAAACGCAGCCTTCATGTTTTTTCTTTGCTAATTCACTATGACGTGTCTCAACAAAGAAAATAGAGAAGTTGGTAACGAACAAGGCTAAAAGAACATCACACACGAATATGTGAGTTTGTGCAAGACATAACCTACTTATATAATAAAAAACGTAAAGTATGTTTGCTTTTCAATGACCTATTTATTATTGAGGTAAAAATAGAGAGAGGCAGTGTCGTCAATTCAACAACAGCAGGTGTGGCAATGCTGAGAACATCAACAACACTGCACAAACACTCTTTCAGCACAGTCTGATCAGGTCACAACTGACACCAGAATGATTGTCCTACATTTACTTCCTCCTCTATTTCTGTAAAACTACTTCATTTATGAAAAGTCTCTCTACAAAACTCTCGTGCGAGCCCTTAATATCAACTGTGTTCCCGGTAGCCTATTTTACTGTGGCTCATTTCAAGTTCCTCATAGTTTTGCATAAAGTCAGACCTGCGATGTTGACATTATGTTGACTGCAAAAACAAGGCAGTGTGGTTAGCAGATGTAGAAATAGCATCAAAGACCTGTGAAGAGTGATCCTGTTGGTTCTCACATTGCAGTAAAATGAAAAGAAACTTCCTAAAAATGAAATGCACAATTTATGTATTTATGGGGTGAAACATGGAAATACGGTTTTCAGCAGCAGCATAAATTCTAAGCCTGTGTTTACTGCTGGATGATTGGCAGGTTTTATCAAATTTTTAAATAACACTTTTTGCCATGTGTCCTGTTCTGTTTCAGACCCTGATGTTCAAGAAAAAAACAAGCTACAGTGTTTCACCTGTGATGATGGTCAAAGTACTGTCTGTAACAAGACAGAATGGTGTGTGGGAGATCAGGACCGCTGCATTAGTGGGAGTGGTGAGCCCTCATACTGCATATTGATCAGATAGTCTGCTGCCTTCAACTATTCCTTGTAATAATTCTGAGATCTGTAAAACTGTGGTTGTATAACAGTGATTTTGTCATCCACAGTGATGCTTTCGAACAACAACGAAAAAACCTTTGGCTGTGCCTCGAAAAACCTGTGTGAAGCTGCTTCTAAGCTGCGTTACCTGGATGTCTATCTTAACTTCACCAATGGACCAAAATGTTGTGAAACCAGCCACTGTAATTCTGCCTGGACCGTCAAACTGAGTGTTGTTCCTTTTTTGCTTGGACTCATTTTGCTTGTTGCCCGTTAGAACCAACCCGGTCTCACAGGAAGGCGTATAAATACCACGACATTACACGGACATTCTGCGCGTCACTTTTTAGCGTTTTCGTGTGTCATTTGTACACCATGCAAACGTCTGCAGTCAGCAAAAATGTCATGGTTGGGCTTAAAATAAGTATGTAAAACACGTACGCACACAACATAACACAACTACAGAAAATACGTCACAAACGTCAATAAAGATCATGTGACGTCACTAACATAACTTACAAAACAAAACACCAATCACCAACGGTCTTGACACGGGTCTCCTAGTTAAGAGTCCGGTGTCTGTTGGGCTCCCAGTGTTCCCACTGTGGCCCATCCACCTCCCAACCTGCCCACCATAAGTGGTCTTTCTCGCTTTTCGTACTGCGTCACTAACTCTTAATGTAGCATTTATATGCAGAGGCGTTTACATTGCAGTGAGTACAGGATAGGTGGCTTACAAATGACACATGGAAATCAAGAAAGGTGTACTTATTGCAAGCTAAACGCCTTGCACATTATTTTGGCATTTATATGGCTTTTCATGTGAATGGACGGGATAGAACAAAGAGCAGGGCCTAACATAGCAGGAATTTAAACAATAAGAAACCTGATTAGAACACAAATCAATACATGCAGACATGTGATATGCAGAACATACAAGGGAAAGAAATACAAATAAAAATACAAAGCAAAATTCTTGCTTTGTGTTGGCAAGCAATTGCCTTTCTACAAATCCGTCAAACATTAATATTTGTTTATAGTCGCTCTTGTGTCACATGATGAATGAAAGTCCAATTTTTTCCTCTTCTTTAGCTCTGGTTTGGTCTCCACCATCTCTTGAAAAAAATATCTGGCACTTTACGTTTATGTTATATGCCATACTATTAATCAAATGTTGAATATAAAAATGATGCTTAACTTTCTATATATTTTTTTCGGGTCATATTTTTGCAGTAATCTTTGGAATATATAATAACTACTGTAATATATACTAACCACCATAATAAAAGTTATGATATGTTATGTTAAAATGGTTCCTGATTTTATTTGTGTTGCTCAGATTTATTGGATTAAGAAGAATAATTGATACATTTAGAAAATCATGTTAGACTGGATGTGAAAATAGGTTATTAACATATCCGGGCCACGTATTCTCATACAACGGAAAAGTTAATCCTCATTTTTTTTGCATTTTCCTACAAATGTCTAGCGTCAATTTCTGCTCCAGTCTTTTCAAAATAAACTTCCGTCTTCACAGGAAACAACTTTGTTAGGTTCAGGTAAGAAAACTACTTAGTTAGGTTTGGGTAGGAAAACTACATAGTTAGGTTTAAGAAAGATTGTAGTTAAGTTACAAGACACTGGAAGTGGAGTAACTTAAGAACAGAAGTTACCTGACAAAAACTACTTAGTTAGCTTTAGGAGAAGATTATGGTTTGGGTTAAAATAACACCAGAAGTGATGTAACTTAAGTATGGAAGTTACGTGACAAATAAATCAACGTTGACTTCTGGTTTCCCACGGGAAATGAACATTAGTCTCCTGGGTGAGAGTCTGATGTTTTTCGACCCACCCATCCACCCCAACGTCCCTGCCTATGCTGCGTTCGCCACTCTTTATATTTCCTTATTCACAATTACGTGGATTACATACAAATTGATTTTGTGGGATATACTATATACGAATTACAGTGCATTTACTTTTTGTAGTTACAGCTATGAACGGTGTATGACAACAGCCTGATCTGGGGCGTTTTTGATTGACGATCAATGATTTCACCACGTTAAAACTTGAAATGGTATAAATACGAATGGGGCAGCATTTTACAGCGACATATCACGTTACCTTGACAAAGCCAAAAATCTTAATATCCAATTGTGGGTTTTTATGTTACGTTTTTTTACTGCCTGATTTGAATGTTTTCCAGGCTCTTCTCTGTGAAAATCAGGTTCCTCTGCCTCCTCCTAGTGCTCCTAATGGCATCTCCAAGTTTCCACCATACCTGAACCAAAACAACCATTCAGGGTCAAGGAGTCTCTGAGCAGCTGTCAATCATTGCTCACAAAACTATCAAACTGTCAAACTAGGCAGCACTGATCAAATATAAAACAAGATTCTGTACTGTAATGCCTATTTTTTGCCTCAAATGTTTTAAGAAATCTATTTAAGTGTGCTGTTTAGCTGTGAAATAAAAAGAGAAAGTTTGTGGCCTGGTCGTCATGTTGGAAACAGTCAAGCCAAAACAAAGCACCGCCCTCCAACCGATACCAACTTTCTCTCTTTTCTTTTCATGTCTGTGTATGCTCCTCTTTTTAAACCAGTAATCTGCACATTTCCTCATCACGATGAAGCTGATTCTGTCTCTCTCTCTCATCTGGATGCTCTCCAGCACAGGTAACTCTACCTACTCTTAAATCAGGGTTTATGCAGGTATTAGAAATGTAGTTAGCTAACTAGAATTCAATTTCAAATGGAATCGAAGTAGTTTGAGGGAAGAATCAGGAGAGAAAGATTAAGTAGCTTAAGTACAGTGGCAGAGAGAGCATGATAAATCCTATGCTTAATCCAGCACTAAATGACTCAAAGATATATATATATATATGTATATATAAACTTTTTCCTGCAGCTGCAGCTCTTCAGTGTGTTACAAAGGAAACGCACAGCAGCGATACAGTCCTACAGTCTTGTAAATCTGATGATGACTTGTGTGCAACAATTGCCCATCAAGGTAAGAAGTATAGATTAAATCATTTTCCTCAAATCATTTATTTTACGTTCAGTTTGAATTTAAATGTTTGCTTTATTCCATTTAGTTCTGGTGTGTTTCTAACATTAAAGAAATTGTGATCAGATTTCGAAGAAATGCTGAAGCTGAGAAAGGGCATCTTCCGGTCATGTCTGCCGTCCTATCTCTGCAATCAGACATTTTCAATGAGTTATGATGTTTGGAAGTTGGCTTCATCTGTTCATTGCTGCAACACAGATGGCTGCAACAACCAACTTATATCCTGTAAGTATTTTTTGATTTCCTTTGATTTGTTTATGGACATACAGAATACACCAAAATGCCTTGTGCTGCGAAACGGGACCTTAAGTTTACTGGCACCCTTATCAGTCGATCAATCAAACAAATTCACTTGCAAATGCAATTCAAAGTCCTTTACAGATGACTGACCACCTCATAATAAGACAGCACAAATGCAAACAGTAAAACAATTTGGGACTAATGCACGTAAGAAATAAAAATCATAAAACCAATAAAATAGATTAAAACTAAAACTGCAAAATAGATAAAAGACAATAACAAATATGATTGATAAGAGGGAATTTTCAAAGACAAATAAAATAAAAGAAATCATTGAATAAAATAAATTATGGCCATAAAACATTGTAATAAAAACCAAGGCTATAAAGAGGTAGGTTTTTCAGTTGCTCTTTCTTGGGCAGACTGTTCCAATGGCTTGCTGAGTGACTGGTACTATATTATTCCAATATACTATACAGTACTATAAAGTACTGTATAGTGCTATAAATACTATAACACAGGCTTGAGATACAGTTTCTTAACTTGGAAATTTAACCCTGACTTATGATGCTACTTGATGCAAAAAATCAGTTGCACAGCAGTTAGCGAAATAGTCACAAAATTGAATATACTGATTCGTGTAGACACACATTTCAAAATTCGTGATAGTCAGCACAAAACCAATTTGTATGTAGTCCATGTAATTGTGAACCAGGAAGTATAAAGAGCGGCAAACACCGCGTAGGGAGGAGATTGGGGTGGATGGGTGGTTCAAAAAACACCAGACTTTCGCCCGGGTGACTGGTGTTAGTGTCCCGTGTGAAACAAGAAGTCAACGTTGATCTACTTGTCACGTAACTTCCGTACTTAAGTTACGGCATTTCCAGAGTTATTTTAACCCAAACCACAATCTTTTCCTAAAACTAAGTAGTTTTTGTCATGTAACTTTGAAACTTACGTTACGCCACTTCCGGTGTTATTTAAACCCAAACCGTGATCTTTTCCTAAACCTAACTAAGTTGTTTGTTGCCTAAGCCTTACCAAGTCAATCTATTCCTAAACTTAACTAGTTTTATTTTGAAAAGACTGGAGTGGAAATTGACACGTGTGTCACGTGTTGCTGGACATTCGTAGGAAAACGCACAAAAAATACATTGTTGAAAGTCGTGCTGAGCGTCACGAAAGAAATGGAAATTCGTGTCAATGTACACCAATCAAATAGATTAAAATTTGGGATTGTTTCATGAACTGCCGTGAGACTGTTTTGAAAAACTTTGCTGACACTATACCTCAAAAATGTGGCTAAGAGCTGTTGTTCTTAGCCACATCCTGCCACATATTTTCAGTTGAGCCTGCTCACTGTCTTTACCAGTCTAAAACCTTCATTCTCTTTCTATAACTGTAATCCGCTCACTGTATAAAGGCATACAGATAGGTGATTTCCAGGATTTATCTGGGATTTAGTTACCTTGCGAGTGCCAAAATGATCAGTTAAAGCAATATCCAGGACACCTGATTTGCAGATCACATCCCAACGCTAGTAACAGGTTCAAAATAGGCTTGCTGTTAACAGACGTTGTAGCTCAGGAATAAGTTGTTTCAATCTAGTCACATTTCAAAAGTTTGACAGTTATTTATCTAAATAATTTTTACTAGGAGGCAATGACATGTTTGTATTAAAATCACCTGATATAATACATTTAGACATACAAAACATTTCTTAAAGTTCTGTATGAGAAGGCAATAATACATTGTTCTGTTATTGGGCAGATAGGTGGAATAACCAATGAGCCCAATTTCCACATCAGCTGTGGGGGCTATCTAGCTATGTCTCTGACACTGCCATCACAACAGCTTTTAACGCAACTTATAGGCAACAAACACAAGGCTTTCAACCAGGAGACCGCTGTTTGTGTCCCGTGTTCATAACATCAAGTCACATTTCCACTGTACAAACGTAGTAATTTTAAGGCCAACCATGTAGTTTTTTCCTAAACCTAGCTAAGTGGTTTTGTTTTATTCATAACATTAAGCATGTGTTTACTGCAAGCAAAAAGTGACACCGAGGGATCTGACACAACGTCAGTGTGTGGCGAGGTGGGATGAGAATGTGTTGGGTGACCAGATCATAAATCTTTTACGTGAATTTGTTCACATTAGATGTGAACAAATTTATGGAATTAAGTACAACCAAATGCTATATAAGACATTTGTAGGCAACCAAAAAGGTTATAATTAACTTTCATGAACTGAAAACACACTGCGAAAGTTGTAAGATGAAAATACGGACAACTCCCCGATCGGACGACGCCGTGGTGGCAACCTGTCAATCACAAGGTAGCCACGCCCTAAAGCATCCCCTGCTTTATGGTTTATTTGACTGTAAATGGGACCATAGTTTACCAAATGAACATCATGCTGTATTGAAGAAGACTTGAAACTAGCGATTGAGACCCTAAACTCATGTTTACAATGTTTACTGAGGTAATAAATCAAGTGAGAAGTAGGCTCATTTTCTCATACACTTCTATAAAATCAGACTTATTTTTGCAACCAGAGGAGTCGCCCTTCCGCACTTCCGCATTGGCTTCACTTCTCTGACCCCAGAGTTGCCCACTGCTTACACCACAGTTCACCTGCAAGGACCGTAACACTGGTGAATATCTCCCGAGAGCAGCAGGCAGATAGATGTCAACTTCTTACTTGCTTCTTGATGTACTGATTACCCTGCCAGGGCAGCTGAATCACGGTGTAGAAGCATGGTGATCAAAACTTCTTTGCTAGATCCAAAATCTCTTCTCTTGCCCTGAACATGACAACCCTTGTCCAGAGACTCTTGGAAACAAGCAAACTTACTGATGTTGACGAAAACTGATGAGTAGTCAAATCTAAAACCGATAAAGTAAAAAAAAAAAATACTATACACTGATACTACTGCGCCATCTTTCCAACAGACAGTTGGACAAGTAAACTTTGTGTCTCATACATGTCTCCTGTTTTGTTTCAGACCCTGATGTTCATGCAAAAAATGGCCTGCAGTGTGTCAGCTGCATTTCTCGAAGTTCTGTCTGTAACATGACAGTAGAGTGTGTGGGAGTCCAGGACCGCTGCTTCAGTATGAATGGTGAGCCCTCATGCATGTGTTACTGCTGCCTTCCAGTGTTCCTTGTTGGATCTTTTTTTAAAAAGTTGGTTGTCTTCTAGTAAAACAGTGACTTTGTCATCCACAGAGATAGTCGATGACAGCACCTTTCCTATTCGTGGCTGTATGTCTACAAGCCATTGTGTTACTCATCCGAGAAACGTAAGCGGTGGCTATATTCACATTCTGCCTCCCGGTGAACTAAAATGTTGTGGAACTAGCTTCTGTAATTCAGCCAGGGCCATCAAACTGAGTGTTGTTCCTGTGCTGCTTGGTCTCATTGCCCTTTTCGTCTATTAGAACCAAGAGTGAAACAGAGTTGAGTGGTAAACTGAAAAACAAAAAAGCAGAAACATGTCACTCAGAGCAGGATTAGTAATTTGACCTAATTTGTGTGGTTTAGCAAAAGTAGCAGTGTAATGTATTGTGTGTAAGCCAACTGCACCTGTCATCATTTCCCACTCAGAGTTAAAACATCTTAACCGCAGCACCCCAATAAAGACCACATCTCCATGTAATGAAACAATACTGTATACTCAGTTGCCAGTTTATTAGATACACCTAGCTAGAACTAATCTCATAACCCCATTTGCACAAAATGTCGTATAAAAGCCACGATAATGCGCAAGGCGTTTAATGTGCAATAAGTACGCCTTTCTTGATTTCCGCGTGTCATTTAGTGCGCCATGTATCCTGTACTGACTGCGATGTAAACGCATCCGTGTATAAATGCTACGTGATCGTTTTTGATCTTTGTTTCGTTTTGTAAATTACGTTAGTGGCGTTTGTCACGTGACATTTGTCACATGTTTTTTATTGACGTTTTTGACGCGTTTTCTGAAGTTGTGTTACGTTGTTTCCAAACGTGTTTTACTGAATTTACTTACCCAACCATGATGTTTTCCCTTACCCTTACCCTAACCATAAGTGTTTTTCTTGCCTGAATCTAACTGTGGATGTTTGCGCGGCGTACAAATGACACACGAAAAGGCTAAAATGCGTACTCATGACACGCAGAATGTCCGTATAATGTCGTGGTATTTATGCGCCTTCCCACGAGACCAGGTTGGTCTCATACAACTAAATCCTCCGTGAAGGTTTTAATGTTTGGAGGATGTTGAAACAGAGAGGTGTTTCTGTTATTTAGTCTACCTTCATTGATATAAATGGGGTGGACAGAATAATAGAAACACCTGTCAGTATAATGCAATACAATTCGACAGCAACATAAACTACAACCTCCAAAATGATCATACAGTTGAATCAAAACCTCTTTAAAGCAGCTTCAACACAGGCTGAACATTATAACCCTCATGAAGGTGGATTTATCGCAGATTTGTGACTGCATTTATTTTAGCTAAGTGTACCTACTGTAGGTGGCTAGAGTAGTAGGGCTGTGTGTTGGCAAGAATCTGGCGATACGATATGTATCATGATTACAGGGGTTACGATTCAATATATTGCGATACTGTAAGCAAGGCGATGTATTGCGATTTTTTAAATCTGATTTTAGGAAAACTGTCATAGTATAAAGAACACACCACTATATGCATAAAATTGGAGTAAAAAAATATTACGTTTTATGCAATCAGAACATCCAGTCCCTGTAACATCCAACATCATAGCACTACTTTTTGTGCAATCTGAGCCATTGTCGGCCACGAATCTTTGCATGCAAACTATTAATTAAAAATCATTAGTGTTTCTTGACAATCTATACAGTATCAAAAACATAATATTGCGATACTCAAGTGTAACAATGTTTACTTACTCCCCTAGAGTATAGCTAAAACCTGCACAATAGTGTTTCTTTATAAGTGAGTAACAAATACTCTTTGAGAAGTAAAATTAGCCATCGAAATAACTTCAATAAATTTAAGAATTCTAATTAGTGAAAAGACTACTTGGGTAGTGCTAGATATGAACATTGATTAATGCTAGTAATAATAGTGTAATATAAACTGACCAGTTCCTCTCTGTCTTTATTATAAAGGCTACATGAATGCATCAGCACCAATTTGAGTTCTTTAGTTACCACCAACCTGTCCACATGTTTAGTAAAAGCTTTTTCATCTCTTATCTTTGCTCTGCACCTTCATTTAAAACGCAGCAGCACATGAATGGTGACATATAATGCTATATTAGTTTAGTATATTTGAATCAGAATCTTTCAGTAAATGTAGTTGTCAAAATGTTCAATATGAAAATGATAAACTCATCTTTCTTTTGTGTCATATGCTGTATGTTACTGTAATTTCTGGTTAAAAGCTACTCGTTGATTTTCAAATTATCCTTATAAAGCTTTTCTGATATGAGAATAAACTGATTCACTATTGGACTCTGTGGTGTTTTTTGATGTTTGCTGCTGATGACTTGTTAGGGTCTCAGCTTTCCAGTCATACCCAATTTATGTAATTCCAGGACTGTTTAGGGACCCCAGTATATGCAGAAATATTCAAACATTATTTTAGAATAGGTGAAAATAACACATTTGTACTGCATGCACAAAAACTGCAAGTTTTATTTCCACAAACTGCATGTGATTATCATAAAGTGGACATGTCTGTAAAGGGGAGACTCGTGGGTACCCATAGATCTAATTTTCAGTCACATGTCTTGAGGTCAGAGGTCAAGGGACCCTTTTGAAAATGGCCATGTCAGTTTTTCCTCGCCAAAATTTAGAGTAACTTCGTTGCGTTATTTAGCGTTCTTCCAGACATACATGACGTTGTTGGTAACAATGGATTCCTTGGATTTTTGTAGTTGCATATGTATCTTCACTCTACCTCTAAAACTGAGCCTGCTACAAGCTCTGAAAATAAATTCTTTAAGAGGTTAATTAAAAGTCAATACAACATTTTTGGAGAATCGATACAGTATAAAAAAACTCGATATCACGATATTCATGTGTTTCGATATTTTCTTACACCCTTAGTTTATAACATAGGCAACTTGAGTATAGTTGAGTAGTTTTATTTTTCTAAAGGTCATCACCTTTACAGTGGCTGTAATCAATAACTTTATAATAATACATCAAATGTGGAAACAATGAGAAAGGAGTCTTACAGAGAACCTACAGAGAAGGTTATTAATTCATTATTAACATGGATTTCTACCCTTTGTTGTTACAAACACTCATTTAAACAGTACAGAAAATGTTCCCTCTTTATTTCAGCCTCTTAGTTTTGCAAGTTACTCAGACACTCGTCTATTTCTCCACACATTCGGTTTCTGTTTCTTCCTCTAATCCTCTCCAGAGTTCTGATGCTGTCCTTACGCCAGGAAGATTGTTGCGGTATCGCTGCCGCCCTCATGTGGTATTCTATCGACTTGTAGCTCTCCTTTCGCATGAAATGCACATATTTTGCATAGTAGTTGTAAAGCATCTGTGCACCTTCAGCATCCAGATCGCTTTCCAGCAGCTCCTCGTATATCTGGTCAGCTTTATCTTGGCGATTGTCCTGTGCGTATATGTTTGCGAGAGATATCTTTCTTGTAAGCGAAGAGAGAGGGTAAAGAGTAATCACTTCCCTGTGTAGACTGATTGCTCTGTCGATCATGCCGTGCTCCAGGGGGTTGTCCCTGTGTAAAAAGATCCTCTTCTTGTAGCAGATTGCAGCACACCTCTTCAGATAACGCTCATCTGGATGTCTTTCCAGAACCTCCTCTGCCAAATCAATGGCCTCATCCATGGATACATGGATTCTGTACAGCCTTAGTAATGGTTTGATACCACTGTAGCTGCTGATGGGTTTCCTTAAAACTCTTCTGGCCAGCTCACGGGCGTCACTTTCAATTTTTTTCCCTTTCTTAGCACATGCCTCAAGGTACAGAGCAGCGAGGTACAAGTTCTTTGGATCGTGCTCCTTGGCGATTTTCATTTTCTCAAAGATGTCTGCATCCAGCTTTTTGTCAATGTGCCTAAGAGCGTTCTCTAACCCTATGACGTGGCTAGTGTGCCACACCACCATGTCCGGCTGCATCCTGATGGCTCTCTGGAAGTAATCTGCAGCCAGCAGCATTTTGTCTGCGCTGAACTTCATCAGGGTCCAGGCTTTTTC
>CAKAKQ010036935.1:0-21675 GCA_916700675.1 Helicolenus avius
AAGGCATTTGTGCTAACGTAGCTCTCGGAGTGCAGTGGCGTTGGTGTAGATCATGTCTGAATTCTCATATATGTTCTCTTCAGTCTTCTCATTTGATTGCAGACAGTCCATGATGCTTTGGTGCAGGAAAACATACTGGGACTGGAGATAGATAAACCACATTTGCTGGTCATTTGAAAAGCAGAACTTTACTGTCTGTCACTTCCTCATAGGTATTAACAAGCCTCAGAGTTTCCTAATATAATGTAGGTCAAACTTTTGTGTTTGGACTTATAATTCAGCATCACAACTAATATCAATGTGCATATAAACACACACCTTAGAACAGTGAGGCCTACATTAACGTGACTGTGTCTATTGGTAAATATTTTGTAAAATATTGACTTGTCAAAGTTGAAATGAGACAGTAGAAAAGACTATTTCAGACCCATGTTTTTAGAGGATGGATATGAACAACTACATGAGGGAAATCAAAGCAAAGCTTACCATACATACATACTGTATACTGCATATATATAATATCGTAACAGTGCTTGTACTGTATCACCAGTTGTGTCTAAAGGTCAAGAGTCTCACCCTTAAACGGGTACCTAACTAAGGAAGTGGTAGCTCAGCGTCTTACCTCTGTCTGCACCATGTGTGGGCGGCTCAGTCTCATCTTGTGCACAAAGCCATTGATGCCCACTGCTCTTTCCTTCTCTAGCTGCTGAAGCAGCACATCCAGGGCAATGATAGTGCCTGTCCTCCCCACTCCAGCACTAAGAGAGTGACACATGGCAAAAGGTTAGCAGTTAGTGTCCAACTATGACGGTCATCATCAGCTTGTCCTGATGTCCAAAGTAGATTTGTAACTTTGTGTGGAAATCACTCATTACTGACCTCAAACAATGTTCTGCTTACTCACAACTAAAAACTAAGCCAGTGGAAGTTATAAAAGCTGGTATTTTATTTAAAATGAATGTGCATATACTGTATTGTGTATGTATCATAAACGTTTATTTGCCACAGAGCTTCTGCTATGATCCAAATACCAATGGAAAAAATCCCATTGGCTTTTTGTTGAGGTAACCAGGGCGATGCTTACTTCCTGGTTGGCCTACAAATATACATCATCCCTGCAGCACTCTATGGCAAAGGTTACTCTCCAGATTTAAGCACTTTTTCTGTACCTGCAGTGAACCACAGTTGGCGCTCCAGCCCCTTCTCTCTCTATATGCCGTCTCACCAGTCCTCTGAACTGGATCAGGGCTTCGGTGCCCTGTGGGACTCCGTGGTCAGGCCAGGCAGTGAAGTGAAAATGTTTCACTGTGCGCTCCCCTGAGTTGTTGCTCTGCAAAGATGATACACATAAATTAATTCAAATAAAGTAGGTCTCAGTCTTGAACTCACAAAGTCAACGTTTAAGTCGTCGAGCGTTATCTTCTTTAAAAGCAAATGTGTACAAATTCAAATAAGCTTTACAGCAAACTACATTTAACATTTTCTATAAATTGTTATTTGTGCTCTGACACAGTCACAGTTTTCATTCGCTTTGTTGTGCTTTGTGACTTGGAAATATATTAATACCCAACCTATTTAGTTACACCATAAAAAATGTAGAGATGTTTCGTACGTGTTTCACGCTAAATTCCCTCAATGTCCAGTAAGGCTCCTCCTGCTCAGATCTGATGGTGACCAACAGCTCTCCGTTAAGGCAAGGTTTACTGTCTGCAGGCCAGTATCGTTGACACTTAGTCTGGGGAAAAGAAACATACAGAAAACAAAATTAGGTTACTGAAGTTGTTTTAATGTAGCGGACAGTTCTTTGTGGAGACTGAAACCCCCCACAAAAAATAAGTGTGTGTACAGTAACGTAAGCTGACATCATTTGAAAACACATTAGCTATAAGAGCAAATGATTGACAAGGACTCACTAAATTAAGTTTGCGCTTCCCTTAAAATCTGTCAATAAAACAAATCCCAAAATCTTCCTGATGACTCACCTTTCCTCCCTCGGTGCAGTTGGTTACCATGACGATGCCTTTCACTCTTTGTTCCCAGATCATTCTCCAGAAATCATTGACTGTGGAGGGCAGAGGACCCTGGGTGGCGATGTACTCTCTGCTGCTGTTGTAGCCCTGAGAAGCAATTGCCAAGGTTAACACGAATGCTTCTGTAGCTTGTACAAGTCCTTCATTGATTAGTGTGACATAAAACACAATTTTGTGTTCATAAAAGCACACAAAGTCAGCATAAATTGCTTGACTTCAAATTAATGTTCATGTGCAGATGTTTTAGCAACCATTTACTTGCAACTGTGGCAACTTCACTACAGATAATGAATGATTCAAGCTTATCAAATCTGGCCTTTGACCATTATTAGGTAATACCTACTGGCATGTAATTGGCATTAATGTAGTCGGAGGATCCATTGGGACTGGATGTAAGCTTCACCCGACACCAGTCATCTAGGATGAGGAAAACAGAAGATGGTTTAACTGCAATGCATCACAGCAAAGTACACATTGCTTAGAATTCGTGAGTCTCTATTGCTCATGATAACGTGGTCCAGCAGTCAGAAGGACAGGCTTACATGGCAGGACGTTGTTGAAACGATTCCTCGCTTTGTTCTCAGGTTCAGTAGCTGCCTTTCGTGTTTGCTCCGTGCCAACAGGACTGAGGCTCTGCATGGAAGTTGGCAGATGACACGGCAAGCGATTGAGACAATGGTCAATGGCCAAGCAAAAGAAAAAAGAACCACAGCACACACAGGTTTACGGTCATATACGAAAACAGGAAGACATAGAAGAGGAACAAAACATGATTCGTTTTTTTATGCACCTCATATTCCTGGCTGAAACCTCTGTTCTCGTCCACACCCAGTTGGTGGAAGTGGTCTGGAAACTTTGCCACAGAAATAGCTCTGAAAAAAACACACAACAAAAGTAGAACTCATGTCATGTAGTAATGACATGTAAGACAATGGACATATATACATATCAGGGTTTGACCTACTAATTCTCTCTAATTATACAAGACCTAATTTTCTATTTTCACTACATTGTCTACTGTTAACACGATGAAGAGATGACATATACTTACTTGCTCTTTTTTTTGGTTTGTTTGGAACCACCGATGAACGCCTTTTTTCTGATGTGTGAAAGAAGCAAAGAGGTTGTCTGATTGAGTGCAATTGAGTACATTTCAGGGAAATAATCTAATAACTGAGGCAGCACCAACCTGATAATATCTGGTCTTTTTAAAAAGATGAAGACAGCCAGACAGACCAGGACACAAAAAAGCAGAACAGCAAATACTGACCCTCCAATGACTCCTACAGGGAGTAGAATCTGGATTAGATGCTTTGTAACATACAGTAGATACTCAACACAGCAGACATCAAAACCAACAAGCAAGAAATATAACTGATTCCAAACAGCACAATAATCAAAATGTGAGAATATATTGTTAAAATGTTACTTTGACTCACCCCTTGGATCAGTACGACACGGAAAAACAAATGGTTCATTACTCCTTACGTCCCCGGACAGTGAAGTTAAAGACACCTCATATGTTTTAGCAGGTTGGAATCCAGATAGATGGATTCTGAGATGCTCTTCCCCATTTCCATACCGTGTGTAATTTATCCCTGACACGTTCACCTCCACTGCAGTCCACACACCGTCCGGTTCATCCAAGACGATTAAGACAGAATAGCCAGCTGCCCAGTAGTCACAGCGACCCCTTAAACGTGGAGGAACTGAGTAAAAGAAGTGGAAATGTGCTTTTATAATACAATCAGGAACAACAACACATTCCAGTGTTAAATATTGGCAAAAAAACCCAACACAAATTCATGCATTTCAATCATCTTCCATTCCCACTAATAGCCTATTAATGATAAGTTGCTTAAAGGTGCTATTGATAACATTGATAACATTGAGCTACTAGATGTCACACCTTGTTAGAAGTGGGAAGCAAACATCAGATATCTCTTCCACAGAGATAAACAAAACATTCCTTTTGGACCCGCCAACATTTTTAAAATGATTAATTCACAACCATAATAGTTGTTTCTAGGAAAAGCGACACTTTTATCCGGCTCCTTTCTAAAAGCTCTGTGGATGTATTATTTATTTTAAATTATTTGTCCACATGAAAATGTTATCAATATGACCTTTAAGTCACAACAATGCCAATCATTCCAGCTTTACCAGAGTGAGGATTTGCTGCTTTTCTGTTTTATTTAGTGGGTACATTGAATGTTTGGAGATTTTGATTGTTGGTCGGGAAAAAAAATTGCAATTTGGGTGGAGTATTTGTGTGCATTTCATATTTTTTTCACTTTTTAAAGTAATTAATGTATTATTTAAATACATTAATTGATATTAAAAATGATTATAGCTACAGCCCATAATAATAATAATAGAGAACCATTTCAAATAGCAATAGCATTCATTTGTGGTATGTGAATAAAAGGTGCTGTAGTGCTCTGAAGTTTTTTGGTTTCAAGCACACACAAAAAACGTAATTAATCACATGAATGTACACGGCACATTCCTCTATCATTATTGTTCAAATACTTTGAAATCGTTATTCTTAAAATATGGTTAATGTTAGTACTTCACATTATTTCTGTGGGAAGTGTAGACAAATAATTAATTAATGTGTTAAGACAAATTTGTACTTACTGATTGTCAGCTCATGGCTACACTGTGGAAAGGTCCTGGATTCTATTTCATATTTAAGAGACACGTTATAGGTGTCGCCAGGGTAGAGGCCAGTAAATGACACATTGCTTCCTCCAGGACTGACATGAGTTTGGGATTTACTAGTGGCTGTTGCATTCGAGAACAAGCCTTCAACCCTTCCTTGGATCGATGAGTTAGTAACATGCCAGGTTACATTGGTACAGTCTATTTCTGAAATGAATGAGAAAATAATTGCAGACAAAAAGCCTTCATTTGTTATACATGATTCAATCACAAAATAATAATTTTCAAGAAACATGACTTTTTAAATATGCATGTGGAACAAATGTCATTAGTCATATTGAAAAATATACATTGACAACAGTTTTTGAGAAGTTGTGTATATACCTGTTACAGTGAAGTCTTCATAAGTGGTGCTGTTGAGTCCAGAGAACACTGTGATCACGCTGAATCGATACTCTGTTCCAGGCTGGAGAAACGGGAATGAACGGGACTCAACATCCAAAGCTCTATTTGTGAGAAGTTGTGGATTTACCCCGTTCATTTCGAGAAAGTAGTCCCAGTCTTTATTCTCTCTCTGCCACTTCAGGGTTATGCTGGTCACAGAGCGTTCAGTCACATTGACCAAAGGCACCATTGAGGGAACTGAAAACACACACACCATGTATCAATGTGAATACATTACAAATGCAGAAAGAAACTTTGAATAAAAGCTTTCTAAGTGGTCTAAAAATACAGATTCAGTCTGACTTGAAGATGAAGCATGAGTAATAGCCTGCGTATTATGACATATTTTGAAGACAGTCGGGTTGAGCCTTTACAAGTTAGACGCCTGTGTAGCTTTATCCAGGCAGTACAAGTCCTGGGGCCTCATTACAGAAACTTTCTAAGTCTGACATCATATTTTATCTCAGTTTAGAATGACATTTCGGGATTTTGTTATTACAAAAACATGTTTCCTTACTGCATTTATCATCATTATTCATCTTATCTTTGGATAGGTATTTAGCTATTACAGAAGCGTTATAACTTAGGGATTTCCCAAGTTAGGAATCCTAAATTAGGATGGCGTAGACCCTGTCCTAAATTCAAAATATTTTTTAATATATATTTACCAGTACATTGTAATCAAAGATACAGACATGAGTCACAAGACACATTCCGATTAAAGGATTACATTTACAGTTAGTTAGGATTTCTTAAATTAAGTTAAGCTAGGAGGTCTGATATAGGATAGGACACAGCCATGAGTTTAGGAATTGCTTCTGTAATAGGAATATAAGATCTTTCCTTATCTTTGAAACTTAAGATATGACGAGCAGTTAGGATATGTTTCTATAATGAGGTCACTATATACAGTTGTGTGTTGTATTGAATTCAAGTTCTTAGCATCTATTTTCTACTTTTTTACTTTACTTTTACTTTACTTTGCTTTGATGTTGATTCGTCTGTTGCAAACTCTTGTGCACAGGAATAGGTAGTATAATGTAATGTCAATGAACATTAGTTCCTCTAAATCCTATGTCTGTTGGAAGTTTCATTTGTGATGGGTGGGGCTATTTGATAAAGTTTTTTTTTTTTTTTAAAAGGTACAGTTAAATACAGCAATTTGTGTATGATTTGCATATCATAAGCAAAACACCTGGCTTTAAGTGTATACTCAAAGGTCACCTACCAGTCACAGCGTTAAAAGAGAATCCAGTGCTGTTGACTTTCTCAAAGCGAGTGATGAGAGTGAAATTATATTTTGTCCCAGCATTGAGTGAAGAGACCTTGTAGGTAACTGATGCCTCTTCATTAAATGTGTCGCCCTTGACCTCAGTGGAACTCCCATTGTTATCATTTTGTAGGAAGTATGTTGAGATGTTGTTAACCTTGTTCCACGTCAGAGTTATACTACTCTCGTTTTGTGTCAACACAGTCACATTGTTAACATTTCTAGGAGCTGAAAGAGGACAGAGGACACAGTTTTTTCAGTAAAGCCCAAACTGTGAGAGAGTTGTGGATTATTTTAAAAATGACAGCATGTTACAAGCATAATCGGTAACACTTTATAATAACCATCATTAATAAATGGTAAATTGATAGTTAATTAAACTGAAATGATAGTTTACTGTTAAACAATGAAATGATGATAATAATGTTTACTAAGTATTACTAAATAGTAAGTTATTAGTTATTAGTTATTTTAGCATTAGTTTATGGAATATGAAATAGTTTGCTCATAAATTATATATTGTATCATAGCTGATAAGAATTTGTTAATAATTACTAAATGATTTGTAAACCTTTAAGAAGTAATTTGTAAAACATCTTTAAACATTACATGTATAGATGGACCAGAAACCAATAATTAATCATTGACAAAGTATTTCTTATCTATTTAAATAATATTTATAGATTACTTTACAAAGTATTTACTAACCATTTAACAATGTGTTATAATCATCAGTTGCAAATTTATAATAGCCATCCAATTAATGTGTATAGACAGTTTACAAAACAATTATTAACCATTAAAAAAGTGCTACAAATATCTGGTCTATCAATCTATGTCATGTTTATAGATGTTTTAGAAGTCCTTTGTCAATCATTAACAAGTACTTAATATAGCATATAACATTTTATAATGTGAACAACAATAAACTGTTAAAATAACATTAATTATAGCATTACTAATATTAGTACATATTATTAATTATCATATCATTGTTTGTTAATAGTAAAATAACAAACTAAAGTTGAATTTATTATCAATTTACATGTATTAATGATGGTTATTATAAAGTGTTACCGCATAATATGTTACTTTTTTAAAAAACTTTCACTCCATTCTGATATTTTCTCAAAAACAGTAATACTAAGTGAGCAACAGCGATCTGTCAACAGCTCTGTCCTGGCTCATATCAGAGGGAAATCATCTTACCAGTAAATGCAGTGGTGTTTTCGCCGCTGCTTCTGACATTTTTGAACACAGTGAAGAGAGTGATGTCATATTTAGTCATAGTTGTGAGCTCTAAGATTGTGTGCGTCACGGTTTCTAGTCCCTCTAATGCCGTGACGTTTATCATCGTTTTGTTGAACACAAGTGTATAGTCGAGGATGCCATCCACTTTTTCCCACTGAAGAGTTATACTGGTCTCATTTTGTCCGACTGATTCTAACACATCTGTGTTACGTGGAGCTAGAATGTAAAGAAACACGATGAAGGAATTGTCACAATTTTTTTTTAAAATGACAGGATATACCTGATAAAATGTTTTGTGCATTTTCTTTTCAAACAATAAGTTAGATTCAATTTCAGTATTTTATCAGCAACAGTCCAATATAAGAAGCGAGCAACTCCCCTGTTACTGAGAAACCATAAATTAGATATTATTACAGGGTTTTTTTGCTTCTTTAAAGGCCTATATTAGAGGGAAAACATCTTACCAGTGACTGCACTGTAGTTTACTTCACTGCTTCTGATATTTTCAAAAACAGTGAAAAGACTGAAATCATATTCAGTCCCACTTGTGAACCCTGAGATTGTGTGCGTCACGGTTTCTAGTCCTTCTGATGCAGTCACATTTATCTCTCCTTCACTGAACTTAAGGCCAGAGTTGAAAATATTTCCCACTTTGTTCCACTGCAGAGTTATACTGGTCTCATTTAGTGCAACTAATTTGAAATCTTCTGCATTACGGGGAACTAGGATGTAAAGAGACACTGAGTATTTCATCAGCCACACTCAAAAATATTGAGTGAGCAAGACCCCTCTGTAGAGAAACTTAAATATGTTATCTTTACAGAGCTCTGGTCTGGCTCTTATTATATGGCAATGAGAGGAAAATTCACTTACCAGTAGCTGCAGAGAGGTTTGCTCCGCTGCTTCTGATATTTTCAAACACGGTGTAGAGAGTGAAGTCGTATTTAGTCCCATTTGTGAGCCCTGGGACTGATTTTGTCACTGTCACGTCAGCTGATGCAGTGACGTTTGTCTCATTTCCATTGAACACAAGTATATAGTTAGGGATATTTCCCACTTTTTGCCACTGCAGAGTTATACTGGTCTCATTTTGGTCAGCTGATTTGAAATCTTCTGCATCAGAAGGAGCTAGGATGTAAAAAGACATGGAGAAGATACTGTAACAAAATATGAGTTTAAGTAAATGACAGGATATCCATGATCAAATCTTGCGTTTTGTGTAGTTTTTTGCATTACATTACAGTATTTCATCAGCCATACTCAAAAATATTGAGTGAGCAAGACCCCTCTGTAGAGAAACTTAAATATGTTATCTTTACAGAGCTCTGGTCTGGCTCTTATTATATTGCAATGAGAGGAAAATTGACTTACCTGTAGCTGCAGAGAGGTTTGCTCCGCTGCTTCTGACATTTTCAAACACAGTGAAGAGAGTGAAGTCGTATATAGTCCCATTTCTGAGCCCTGGGATTAATTCTCTCACTATCACATTGGCTGATGATGCATTGATGATTATCTCAGATCCATTGAACACAAGTATATAGTCGGGGATGTCCGGCACTATTTTCCACTGCAGAGTTATACTGGTCTCATTTCGGTCACCTGATTCAAAATCCTCTGCATTAAGAGGAGCTAGGATGTAAAAAGACATGGAGTTTAAATAAATGACAGGATATCCCTGATAAAAATGTGGTGTTTTGTGTAGTTTTTTCAAACAATAAGTTGCATTACATTACAGTATTTCATCAGCCACAGTCAACAATATTAAGTGAGCAACACCCCTCTGTTACTCAGAAACTTTAAGCTTTGTCACGGAAGGTAGTATAGGAAGGTATGAGAAGAAATGATTATTACAAGTACAATTAAATACAGCAATTTGTCTTTAATTTGCTTAGCACAAGCAAAATGCCTGACAGCAAATGTAAGATCACCTACCAGTGACAGCGTCAAATCTGTATCCAGTGCTGTTGACCCCATCAGACACAGTGATGAGAGTGAAACTATATTCTCTCCCAGCAGTCAGAGAAGTAACCACATGTGTAACTGATGCATTTTGATGAGATACGTTGATGGTGTCCATTTTGTTATCATACTGTAGGAAGTATGTTGAGATGTTGTTAACCTTGTCCCACTGGAGAGTTATGCTACTCTCATCTTGAGTCAACACGGTCACATTTACCACATTTTCAGGAGCTGAAAAGATAAAGAGTTGACAGTTTCATTAAAGAAAGTTTGAGACGCCACATCCGACATCATAATTGATCATAATTTATCATAATTCACACAAGTCTGCACCAGAATACAAGAAAATACAGACATGTCACAAACCAAAGATAAAGGACAGCAGCTCAAACTTACGTGCTTTTGTTGTTTGAAGGGTTGTCAATTGAGTGGTTAACTGTGTTGTTGTCTCTGTTGCGATTGTTGAACTTCTCAGTGTTGTGTCTGGTGCTGATGTTGTTGTGTTGGAGTCAGTGAGACCCTAAAAACCAAATAGGAATGGTTGGAACATAGAGAGAAAGGCATAACCCCACCCCACCCCCCAAAAAAAAATTAATTTTGAACAAAATTTCCAGAAGTGTTCATGTGACTCTGGACTCACAGTTCACTGTAATGCAATCTTTGAGTATCCCAAAACAATGCAATTTCTGCTATTATATTGTATCTAACATACTGTGACCAGCAGTGTGACAAGGGAGTTAAATAAAGACAACACCACTGTTTAGAGGTGTTGTACTCTACTTTTTAGAAAACAATCTTTCCTTATAGGTACAAAAACTCACATCACTTACATACAACTGAAGACTAATATATGGCATTGCTGTGCAGGAAACTTGAGGAAACATCTGACATCTTCAAATGCAAATTATGGCCCGGAAATTGTTGTAGCGTTCTGTACTTCGACCTCTAAATCTCAACAAGTACAACACCTAAGATATGCTACTAAAAGAGCTGCTCATAAAACACATACATTTGTGCATAGTAGTTACGTAAAATATCTTCCATCGGCTACATTTTCTATGATATTATAAATAATAAATTCCATTGCTCTAATAAATACAGATAATAATACTAAACAGTATCCAGCTACATCGCTTTGTCTAAAATATTCAATAAACAGGATCCCAAATGTTGAAGGTACAGCTCCCTTTATGTTTTACATTGTTATTTCCTCATTCATGTCTTATTTTCTCTGAGGAAGTAAGTGAGAATAGATTACTGCAGCCATGAAAAAATGAATTCACATTTCACCATCTGAAAAAGTCCATCATTCTTATGTTGTGCAAGTCTTTTTGTTTTTCTGTACATACAGACATTGCAGACAATGTAATTCCGCTGTCTGAACTTGGTTGTGACTCATATCATGCACTGAAGCATCGCTGTGGTTTGGATGCTTTTCTTTTGTTAAGGGTAACCTTCTTTTGAATAGGTACTCTGTCTGATCACTATCAGAGTGGAAAGGTAAACAAAAAAAATACTTACCAAAAGTAGTATCAGGAAGACACACAGCAGAAAGTGGCCTGAGGTGATTTTGGAAGATGAGAGCTTCATCGTTATCATGGTTTATTAAGCTACACTCATACTATGAACTTGTAAAATCCTTTTGTTGTCCCAAGATAAACTTCGCGGTTCTATTTTCAGTGCTGCCACGGGTGTGTTGACAAAAGCACTTGAGGTTGGCAGAGAAATTCTTCGTGCCTGGATTGATGTGGTCCAATATTAACTTTATTCCAGTGGTGTTGACTTTTAATTCTTAACCATGTCCTCCCTCTGTAACCTCTGGTCCCCTCTCATATTGGCAAGTGACTAAGTAAATAGCTGCTTCTCCTTTTTGGCCTTGTAACCACAGAGACCTTTGCCCCGCCTGCTACTTCCTTATTAACGGCCATAATGTGCTACTTGTCAAAGGTAGGTCAATCAAGTAAATGTGCCCCTGTTTTACATGTTTATCAGTGGTAATTGCTTTACACCAGCTGTATGTTTCATGTTTGTGACTGCCTGTGTATCTTTATGATGTGCAAATACAAGATGACACGTTGATTTTTTTTTTGTTTTATGAACCTAGGCAAAGCTTTCAAATGCTGCTCAATATAAATATTGTTTGTTTTGTTTTCTAACTATTTTAAAATGATGATTTTAATGATTTCTCAGTTAAAATCACCGTCTAGCCTCTTCACAGTTGGTCTGATTTCACAGAACAGTAGATTTGCTTTTGGTTTCTTTAAACTGCCTCGGAAGGCAGTGACATTTATAGCTTCCTTGTGGTTGAGATCTACAAGGAACTACGAACAGAAAACATCCCCAACACACTTTTTACAGAACATGAAGTCTTGACAGTGTTTATGGGCTCATATTATGGTGCAACGCTCAATAAAAGTGTAGGTACGTCAAAGAAAACGTTGTCCAACGTTGTTGGATGGGGAAATGTGAGGAGGAAGTAACCTTTATAAATGATCATATTTAATGATCATCTTTTGGTATTACATGATCTCACGCTTACAGTAAACATAATGACTGTAATGAGCTTCCGTATTAGATATTGAGCATAACGAGTGCTTGTATTAAAAAGCATTTTCATTCACCATTTATGCAAACTTACTGTATTTTGTGATATTTGCAACCTGTGTGCATGATAATTTGTTTTCTATGACGTTTTAAGATCTGCGCTCTAAAGTTATTAACAAAGTCTAAATCCATACTAACCTTAAAATGAATCAAGTTTCCACTAACATCTGTTACAAATGTTAGTTCACTCAAATGCAGTATGTCAATAAATGTTTAAAACCTGTAGCTCCAACCTGACTCTGTTAGTACTACCTACAAGCCCTAGAGGATATACTTTTAATGTATATTGTGCAGTTGCATAGATCATCGGTCAATTGGTTTCTCTAAATACTTTGGTGTAACTGAAACCTTTCTATATATATATAGAGAGAGAGAGAGAGAGACATGGAATATCACAAATTCTAGGTGATTTTGTGGGTCTGGTCATTCTTGAAGAGAGAAAAGCAATACAAAATCATACAATTAAATGGTTATTTGAAGTAGCATTGGTTCTCAAGTCTATCAAAAGTCTCGCTCTGACTCAGGCTGATAGTATGTGAGGTCATGCTGTGCACTATGTGTAGCCTATCAGTATAGCCCACCACTAGATACATTCCTGTACATTTGCTGTATTCTACTTAGCATTTCTATGAACACAACACTAAATCTGTTGCCCTCTAAATCAGTCATTTTCTCTTGGACTCATGCTGAGAAGCTTATCCATGACTTTTATCACAACTCTTTCATGTTTCTCCACTTTCCCAGCTACTCGTCTTGCAGCATGTAGCCTACACACTGCAACTGTGCCAATTGTCTCCACTTATCAACTCACTCCTGCCACTACATTAATCCCCATGCCAGGACATCCACTGGCTTCCCATCCACTGCAGGATGGCTACTATCATATCAGTCCAGTTAGTTCTGAGGTCTCTACACTGGCTCCCTGTCTCTCAGAGAACTGATTTCAAAATACTGCTGCTGGTTTACAAAGCACTAAATGGTTTAGGACCAAAATACATTTCTGATCTTCTGCTATGTTATGAACCATCCGGACCTCTCAGGTCATCTGGATCAAGTCTGCTTAGTGTCCCCAGAGTCAGAACTAAACATGCAGAAGCAGCGTTCAGTTTTTATGCACCAAATATTTGGAACAAGCTCCCGGAAACCTGCAGGACCAACTCTGAGTTCTTTTAAATCAAAGCTTAAAACTTTCCTGTTTGCTGCTGTATTTTATTAAACCAGATAATGATCTTATACTGCACTAGAGCTTTTACTCTCATGTGTTATATTCTATTTTAGCTTCGATCATAGCTTTTATTTTTAGCTTGTTTTTATTTTCTAATCTTTAATGTTTTTATGTTTTTATAACTGTTTTAATTATGTCTTAATGTTCTTTTGCACTTTGTCGCAATGTTCTTGAATGTTACTTTGATCCAGTGTTCTGGTTCAGCAGTATGGCCTACATGGTCCCTTTTATATTCAAAACTATTAAAACAATTAGATTATATAACATTGGGTTGTTTGCGCATTTTGTTTAGGTTGGGTTAAACATACAATCTATGGATTGACACTGACTCACTTTGTCTGAAATGTGTCATTCGTCCCCAGCGCAAGAGGTGGCAGTAGAGATGCACAAACAATATGAACACACATCCAATGAATTGATAAGACTGACATTTAATGTTGATCACAATAACTGCCACTTTTGTGAGACTGAGATTGAAACTACTGATCATCTGTTTTTCCACTGTATATATTCTGCAGCATTCTGGGAATCTCAGTGCTTTAAGACTAATGAAAGGACAACATGCAAAGTGTCTCCTCAGAGCTTATGAAGAACTGAACATAAATGATGATGACCCCTAGAGCTACTATGGAAGAGTGCAGTCTTATTATTATTTATTTATTTATGCATTTCTTTTTTTGTTCCTTTAATTATTTTCTACCCCCTCTTTTATTTTTATTATATTGTTTTTTTTTATAATTTAAGTTATCTTTCCTATCCATTTGTGCCTTGTATGTTAGAAGTATTCAGTTTAGATTATAATGCCTTAATGTTTGTAAATGAATTATCTTCAATAAAAAAAGAAAGAAAGAAAAACTCCATAAGCTAACAATGGAGTTAACTAGCTTAACGTTAGTGACCATAATCACTAAAGGGGGTATGTCCTAATTACCTCTCAGATATGCTTCAGCAGTACACAACTACTAGACCTCTAAGGTCACTGGGAAAACATCTATTAGTAGTACCCAAGGTCAGAACGAAAAACGGTGAGGCTGTTTTTAGCTACTACGCTGCTCAACTGTGGAACAAACTTCCAGTTGAGATAAAAAATGCACCAACAGTAACCACTTTCAAATCTAGACTCAAGACCAAACTCTTCACAGACGCTTTTCTTAATTGATCATATGCTGCACTTTATTGTCTTTTGATTGTTTTTATTATCCTTTTCATTGTTTCTTTGAACTTATACTTTTACATTCTTTTATTCGTTTTTTATCTTATGCAATTTGTGCTCTTTTATCTTGCTTTTATATATGTAAAGCACTTTGAATTGCCTTTGTGTATGAAATGTGCTATATAAATAAACTTGCCTTGCTCTACTCTGCCTCTGATTGGCTTACCATGATATTGACTGAACCGATCGCACTCCTTCTGCCTAAATCCAACCAATCAAACCAACGAAGGCAGTGAGTGCTGGCCAATCAGAGGCCGAGTATGGCGGGTCATAACTTCTGGGGTCGGGTGCTGGCCAATCAGAGGCCGAGTATGGCGGGTCATAACGTCCGGTGGGCTTGTCTCTGTTTCGTATTATGTAAACAAGATAAAGGCTAAGCTACAGTACTGGCAAAGTGAGGGTAGCTTTACCAAAAGATACCGGCGTTACTCTCACTGACCCTCAGGTGAGTAACATAAATCAAAGGTGACTATGTTAACTAAACTTTAGCCTTGGTCAGGTTCAGCTAACTTACATATCTTGTCTGTTGAGGTCATTGTTATGCTAGTTGTTAGCTAAACAGTCAGCTAGCTGTCAGTGCTAACATGCGTCAGTAGTTGTTGCTTTCAACAAAACAAACTAAAGTCTGAGCTTTTTGACGTAAAGTTAAGTGCCTGTATGTACTTGAACTAATGAATGACTTTATTTAGAGCATAAAAATAAATAAAAACAGATACAAAATAATAACAAACAAAACAAGAGTAATAGTGTCCTAAAAGGAGTAGGTAGAAGTAAAACTTATATTTCCCTAACTCCCATTCTCACTTCTCCTCTAATAACTCATATATCATAGAATGATAATATAATATATAAACTATCCCAAGTGTATTTACAACCCACATATCCATCCAGAGTTAAAAAGTAGAAATAAACCAAACCTTAACACACAACCCTTATCACAACTCTTCCTCAACCATAAACCTCCCAAAAATATCTTCTTTGTATAGCTTTTTAAAGTGACTTATATTTGTGCTCCGCTTAACTAATGTTATCTAACAGACTTCAGGTCACTTCAACAGCGTACAAAATGTACCAACGTTAGTGTAACCTTCTCAACACCTGACTAGAGATGTTACATCCCACTTGAACTCAACATCATAACACATGACGACAGTCTGGCTGATGTTTGACTGAAGCCCTTAAACACCACGTTGCATAAAAGCTGTCCAGCAAAGACGTGCAGAACTTTGATGAGCTTCACTCTACAGGGCAAGAGTGAACAAAAGCGTTTGTTTAGCCAAGTTAGCTCTGCTGAGAAGGGAAAGGTAAGAACTATCTTTGTTCTCAGGATTGCATAGAGGGGATTGAAGGGACATATCAACAGGTAAGATACATATGCATACGATTTCAAACATTTCTGTTTTGATTAAGATTACTACATTAGAGTTACACTGTGAGAAAAAGATATATTTTTTTTATTGTTTTTTTTTAAATTATATCTATTTTGGTTTTGAACATACCCACTTGTTAACCTCTTGGCTGGTTCTTTTGATGTGAATAATTTGCCTGTAGTTTCCTATGAATCTGAACAAAATCATCACCGCCTAATAAACAGCTGATTAAAGTTACCTATAAATATGAATAGATGCCAATAATCAGTATCTTCCTCTATTGAAAATCAGCTGCAACTAGACAAAAAGAAAGTTCTGTGATGCTAACAAAAAAATGAACGAATGTACATTATATTTAAAAAATAAGTGTATTTTTCTTATTTTAAATAGTATGTAGGGCTGCAACTAATCATTATTTTCATCGTTGATTATTTTCTCACTTAATCAATTAGTTGTTGAAAAATGTCGATCAGTGTTTCCCAAAGCCCAAGATGACGTCCTCTAATGTCTTATTTTGTCCACAATTCAAAGATATTCAGTTTACTGTCATAGAGGAGTAAAGAAAAGTATTCACATTTAAGAAGCTGGAATCAGAAAAATTTGACTCAAACTTAATAAATTATCAAAATAGATGCTGATTAATTAAATAGTTGACAACTAATTGATAAAGAGACCTAACTTACCTGTCTAAAGTTAAGTAATGGCGTTATCTACACTGGGGGTTGTTAACCCTTGTACCAGTCGCATTGATTGCAATATTTTTTTGTCTTTTTAGAAATGCAGTCTGTGGTAAAACAAAACCTCCATGCGGAGACTGAAGGAGACATCAACAAACTCATCAACCTGAAGCTCAATGCATCCTACGTCTACCTTTCTCTGGTATGATTTCTGTAACAGTATAGTCCCTGTATGACAATTCTTTATGTAATGTATTTAAATCCTGTTTTTGCACTGAAACAAAACAATAGAAATAGCCCTCTTTGCCAGGATTCTTCTTTCTTATTACGTGTCTGCAATGTAAATCCCTAAATACTGTGCTTCTCAATCAATTCTAGGGGATGTATTTTGACAGGGATGATGTTGCCCTGCCAAAATTCTCCACTTTTTTCCTGGAGAGCTCGGTGAAAGAGAGGGAACAGGCTGAGAAGCTACTGGAATATCAGAACATGAGAGGAGGTCGAATTTTGCTTCAGACTATTGCCGTAAGTCCAGTTTTTGAGGGGGTATTTCCAAGCCACTAATGTTAAGATTGGTACATATATTTATCCAAGCATCATCTTTCTGTTCTAGAAACCAAGTAGAGAGGATTGGAGAGGTGGTCTGGATGCAATGTCCTTTTCCCTGGACTACCAGAAGTCCCTAAACACATGTGTCCTTGATGTGCACCGCAGAGCTGGCACCAACACTGACCCTCATGTAAGTCTGCACTGTTGTTGTTTACCTAATAGTGAATATGAAAAAACAGCTACAAAAAAATCCTTTTGTTTGTGTGAGTTCAATATGTATTAAGCAAAATAACAGTCTGTAAGATTTGAGGGGGTGTTTAATCTATTAAATATTAACATTGTCCTAATTTATCACCTATTTGACCACCTTTTTATAGCATTGTTTTACATCTGACTCACTATTTTCTGTCTTACTTCTCTTGTAGCTGTGTGACTTCCTCGAGCAGCACTTCCTCATCGACAGCCACGACACCATCAAGAAGCTGGGCGATTACATCGGCAGTCTGACCCGCATCACTGCGTCCGAGACGCACGGTGCTATGGGAGAATATCTCTTTGATAAACACACTCTGTAAAGGTCACACAAGTACAGTGAAATAAGCTCCACGTTACAGGGAAATAGTCCCTCACACTGCAAATTTCTACTCCGTTAAGAAAACTATACAATGTGTTCACAGTTTACCACAAACTTCATTCTTGTACTAATGGCACAAGAGAAGTTCTAAGCAAAATAACAGAAAATACCTCTATTTTTCTTCAAAACCGCACTGGAAAATAATGTTCTCATTAAGATGGTGCTAAAAACCTACCATTCTCCTCAGCTGTTAATGGGTCACTCGTTCATTTAAACTGTCTTATCATGTGTCATGCATTCCAGTGTGTCCAAGGTTTTAACCTTCACAAATATTTTGTAAAAATGCAAACTCTTTTGAGTCAAATAGATAATTTAAGATTTGGAATATCATTGAAACATTGAATAAAGCCAGACTATGATGACATATCATTGTTCGTCTTTTTGTACAACCAGTTTAATAACTGTATGTTCAATTGTTCACTAAGATCTGCACTTTTTGTACTTTCCCTAATGTCATGTCTGTCCGTATAGAACCCTTTTAAAGATAACAGTGGGACTTTGCTTAGTCACTGTTGGGTGGGAGCTTAATGTTTAACATTAGGCTGCCAGACAGCGTGTGGTTAAAAATGACCATGCTGCTTCTTAGTAAATTACATGTTTCAGCAAAGATAAGATTCAGTTGGAGAAGTGTGTCAACAAAGTGCATCACAGCCAGGCGTAGTAGTCGGTTAGTGTTTCAGTTGCAATCCAGAGATGCAGTACTGCAACACACCCGAGATAAATAAATTATATATTGTACGGTTGTGGAACAAAAGATTCTCCATTTCTAGATTGATTTGGTTCAAATCAGTTCTCTGTAAACAGTGTTTACAAAAACATCATTAGGGTACAATTAAAATGGTCTCTTGTATTGTGTATAGTACTTCTACATCTTTAATCTAGAGCAGGGGTTCTCAAACATTTTGGGGCCAAGGACCCTTTAAAGGGGAGAAAATTGTCCAAGGACCCCCCTAATAATCATAACACCAATTAAGTATAATGCTTTGTCCCATTTGTACTCTTAGATGCCATTGGAGCAATTTGTATTCTAAAGCTTTCCAACCTAAATACTTCAGACATGTTTGATAGTAATGAACAGAAACACATTTCATTTTTGAATCCTGTAAATACCACTTTGTTTTGCCCTGATATTCTGGGCGCTTTGTAATCTGATGACGCTTTAGCTTGGCAGGCTTCGCTCGCTAGCACCTGAAGACATATGACGAATTTTGGTCTCCCGTCGCAGTCGCTCTATATAACTGTCATCATATTTTCTCCATTTGGCTAGTTTGGGCTTAGCGCCCAAAACCCAAGTGCCCACTTGACGATGTGGACTGAATCAAATATATCTCTATGCTCGCCAGCTAGCTAGGCAGGAACGGTTCGTTGCGCCCTGAGTGAAGTGACTGATTCTGACAGATCGACTTGATGTGTCACAATCATATCAGAGTTTCTATTGGCCCAAAGCTAACGTGGGTGGTAGTAATGGACACATTATGCTTCTTTTATTGGTGCAAATGGTCCCCATCTGTAGATATGTACTTTTTAAATGATACAGCACAATTTTATAAGTTATATCTAATTATTTTGCGGACCTCCTGACAGAGTGCCACGGACCCCAGGGGGGCCCCACTTTGAGAATCTAGAGGAGTGCCCTCATGGGGAAAAAAAGGGTCCTGTTAATTAGCTGACCTCACTGACAACAAAAGCCCTGTGTTGACACTCTCCTCTAACTGACTACAGGGGGAATATAATGCAACCAAGTACAACAGCCCTGCAATAACAATATTCTTTTTTTGTTCCTGTTAGTGTTTTTTTTCCAGTTCGTTTCCTTCTGCAGTTTAGTTAGTTATCTATTAGAGGAGGCTGTTGCATGCTGGATGTGAGCCACTGAGATCTCCAGATGTAGCAGTGCAAACGCATGGCACCATGCCTGGGGATTACTGTTCACAGCGCTCTAAATACGGGTATGTGTTTTGTACAGTTAAATGGTAAGCCAAGGGATGGGCAGGATGGAATATCCACTCTCAGTGAAAGTTGTTGGTAGATTGACGACTGACTGCGAGGACAGCTATGCTGAGAGGGATTAGTGAAGGGCTGGATGCACTACAATCTCTTCAATCCAATGGATAAACACAAACACCACTGCCATGTTTCATCAGTCTAATGAACGGGCACTTCTACTCAAGGAGAAGCCTTAAATTATTCAAACTGTGTGAAATCTTTTAACAGTGGAGTGGTAATACATAAAAGGTGACTGTTGCTCTTTGTGCATGTTTGTTCGAAGACCTACAGCAACAGATGTGTTGTCAGTATTCTAATATCGGGAGGAGGGGTGGGGGGGATTAAATCACAACGCTGCTCTAGTGATTTGCCAGCGCTTTAGCTTTGATGGAAAGGGTTGCAGGGAGCTTGCCAGTCAGAGCCAGCAGCGTAGCGAAGGAACGATGGGTGTGTGAGGGCTACAACAGGCCAAAGGGGAAGCAACAAGAAATACACCTTGAACTAAAAGTTGCTCCAAAAGCTCTGTCGGCATAGAGGGGATTAAAGGGACATATCAACAGGTAAGATACATATGCATACGATTTCAAACATTTCTCTTGATGATTAAGAGCACTACATTAGAGTTGAGAAAGACTGAGAGAAAAAGCTAGAATTTTTTTATTGTTTTTTGAAATGATAAAAATCTAGTTTGGTTTTAAACATACCCACTTAAAGGACTGGTTAACCTCTTGACTGGTTCTTTTAATGTGAATAATTTGCCCGTAGTTTCCTATGACTCTGAACAAAATCATCACCCCCTAATAAACGGCTGATAAAAGTTACCTATAAATGTGAATAGATGCCAATAATCTTTTAATTTCAGTCAGAATCTTTCTCTATTGAAAATCAGCTGCAACTAAACAAAAAGAAGGTTCTGTGATGCTAACAAAAAAATGAACGAATGTAAATTATATTAAAAAAAAGGTGTATTTTTCTTATTTTAAATAGTATGTAGGGCTGCAACTAACCATTATTTTCATTGTTGATTATTTTCTCAATGAATCAATTAGTTGTTGAAAAATGTCGATCAGTGTTTCCAAAGCCCAAGATGACGTCCTCTAATGTCTTATTTTGTCCACAGCTCAAAGATATTCAGTTTACTGTCATACTGGAGTAAAGAAACCAGAAAATATTCTGGTAATATTTAAGAAGCTGGAATAAGAGAAATTTGACTCAAACTTAATCAATTATCAAAATAGATGCTGATTAATTAAATAGTTGACAATTAATTGATAAACCGTTGCAGCTCTAATAGAATAGGTATAAATATTCGAGAAATACAAATTTGGCCATAGTTCACTTGACTTCCTTTGAAATGCCTTAATAAACAGTCGTCAATCCAGAAAACTCTCTTAGGGAGGAAAATTGAGGGAGGAGACAAACCCCTATTTATTTAAGCCTTTTGGATTTTGGATTAATATTGTGGTCCCACAGTTTAATCCAGTTACATGCAGCGACAGTGATGAGAGAAAAATGGGGATGGGGCAAATGGGGGAGTGAAAGCGTGGGGGGGTGGGGGTGGGAGGGAAGTGACAGAGAGAATGAGAGTAACAGAGGGATTAGGGTCAGCCATGTTGAGCATCTGGCTTAGAGATGTTCTATGCTCTTGAACTGTACTGCAACGTGTGGATGTAGGGATTACACAGCGCGCATACGAAGTTGTGTTATCTCTCACTGTAGGAGCCAGCATGACAAACAGACAGTAACTGCACTAATTCTGCTGTTTTGACAGCTGACATGAGGCTGGCCGGTGTCGGGGTCCG
>CAKAKQ010036937.1:0-13864 GCA_916700675.1 Helicolenus avius
ATGTGTGGGCAGACTGTACAGCCTCGCTGGCCTCTGTTTGGTCGGTGGAAGGAAGCCGCAAATCAGATCAATTATAGCCTGGTCTCGACCACAACATAAACAACGCCTAATGAGGATTTAGCTACCTTCTGCTGATGCTATCAAACAAAGGCAGATTTGCAAGTGTGCCATCAATTAGAGAGGGTCAGTTAACTCATATTCAAATTAAAATCACATCCGGAAAAGATAATACACGTATTATTGCACTCTTAAGCTATAAAATATAATGAAAAAGTGCCTGTATTTACATACTTGCTGTGATTAAATCACAATAGCAGGCAGCCTCCTACTGCTTATTCATCCATACGGAGGAGCTGCATGGAAATCAATCCAAATGTGATGTGTGGACACTGAGTTAAAGATCGATGGTGAAATGGCACTGTCTGCATTCTGGCTGGTTGCACTGTTACACTAAATATTACAATGTGTTCAATTGACCTCTTTAATCACATGATTAAACTCTCGGCTCGTCGATCCAACATATTAAATCACAATGTTTCTTCTTAAGCAGAAATCAGCTGTGAAAAACCTTAAAAGAATGACAACCGTGTGTAATTAATAGCTCCGGTCTTGGCATCTTCCTGCTGGTAATCAAGATTATTAATCCAGATACAGGTAATAAGATAAGAAAAGGATGGAGGTGGTTTTGGCTTCATTTTAAGAATAAATTTGCTGTGATTGATAATAAAGCATATGGTATGCTGGGTCTTCACATGTGCTTGTATCTGACCTGTTAATCACCCAATCTGGCCACAACTCTTCTCTCTCATCTCTTTGTCCTGGCTCGCTCTGCCCGGAGGCCGTGTAAAATGTTTTATTTGAGCTTCTAATCTGGGGCGAAGCTACAGTGGGTTAAAAAAATGTCCCCCTAGTTGCCATGGTTGCCATGCGGTAATTGGCTGCAGTCGGAGACACTTAACCGAGTTGAAATACCTCTTCGTGGTACAGCCTGCAGCGGTCATGGCTCTCCTCTCTGTTTTATCTCTACTAAGATTAAAGCTTAACGTTCTCAGGACATGGAAAATTAACAGAAGCCATTTATTAACGTTACGCCTGTCTTGATATGAAAACACTGTCAAAAGATTTCTATTTCACCAAAATGACCCTTAAAAGAGATCTGAAGCAGATCAAGACAGATCCATCGCACGACTGTAAATTATTTCAGATAAATACTATCTCAGCAGCGTCTTTTCTAACCTACATTTACACTGTATATACAGAAGAAAAAAGGGTGACTTGAGGTCACACATTGACTGTAACCATCCTACAAAGAGGGACTGAATACCTTGGAACAAATGAGCTACAATGGCGTCATACATCTCCATGAAAACTGCTGATTCTTGCTTTTTCTAAAGGTTAGCCCTATCCATCTATCTCCTATTAAAGTGCCACTTTCATAGTATTTGCATCAATATAAGTTATACATTCTTAGTAAACTAACACTCTTATGATTTTGTCGACTAATTCATTAGTTGATTTAATCAACAGACACAAAAGCGCCACTTTAAATCTTGTGTTTACCAGAGATGTGCTCATAAGTTTCTTGGAAATAGGTCATTCAGCATGAAAAAAATGACTAATTGACTAAAGAAATCTTAGTCGATTAAGACCAAAACGACCGATTAGTCGACTCATCAACTAAATATAAGGACTAAGAACGTTTGACCTTAGATGTTGCATCCTTTGCTGTCTCTACAGACTCTTTCTTTGTACCTCATGGGGCACTTCAAGCCCTTTGGACTGACAGGTGCAAGATTAAAATACTGCCCTTTTGCTTCAGACACGGACATGAACCTGTGCTCTTTGCAAATATCACCTGCCCGAAACAAAGCCTTGTTTGTTTCGTCTGTTGCAGGAGTTTGATTTTGTTTGCAGTGACTGAAGACAGTCTTAGCAAATTAAAAAAACACTCCCCTGAGATGATTTCTTCACATGTTGAAGCAGTGCGATGAGGCTGTCAGACAGATACAGTGAAGAAGAACACTTGCACTCCTCAGAGACGTCACTCATTGTTCAACACAACAACTCGGTCTCAATCTGCTTTCATTCAGGATTTCATCACTCCATAAGAAAACAGCTGCACACACTGGTTTCATCATGTTGTGTCAGATGCATCAAAGACAGCTTGGTATATGAAGTCTAGGAGGACTGCGCTAACAGGTTCAATGGTTCAATAGACAAATCACTCAATGTCAACTACAATCAAAAAGATTTTTGTGGGAAAGGCCTTCAGATGAGACAGAAAACAAAGACCATGTCAGAAACTTCCACTCGAGTTGTTTTGCTCTTAAGCCAGACATGATCAAACAGTCTCACGGCAGTTCATGAAAATAGTCACAAAATGTAATGTATTCGATTCGTCTACGAAGACACAAATTACCCTGTTTTTTTCGTGATGCTCAGAATGACTTTCAACAACGTATTTTTCATGCTTTTTCAGTAACATTGGAAAAACAAGTTCAGCTCCAGTCTTTTCAAAATAAATCAACTTAGTTAGGTTTAGGCAACAGAACTACTTAGGTTTGGGTTTAAATAACACTGGAAGTTCCGTAACTTAAAGCTGAAGTAGGCGAGATTGGAGCAAATATGATTAAAAAAAGTGATTTTGATAAAACGCTATATCATGACAGTAGTACATGAAACAGGTAACCTGAAAAAAATCATGCTCCTCTGTGTGCTCCGGTGCTCTAACGGCATTTGCAAGATTTCACAGACCGGAGGAAAACAAGCAGTAAGAACTGATCTGAGGTCCGCTGTCCAGCTGCCGTCTATGAGAGCCGGTTGTCAATCACTCACGAACTCCGACCAAACGGTCACACTAGGCAGCGCTGATCAAATATGAATCAATATTATGTTACGTTAATGCCTCAAATGTTGTCAGAATCATCTTGTAGTGCACGGTTTAGCTGTAAAATGAGAAAGTTTGTGACGCCGCTGCCATTGTGAAGTCTGGTGAAGGAACGGCAAGTTAGAGTCACATGACCGGAGCACAGCCAATAGGAACGCTCTCTCAATGAAATGACCTGTGATTGGTCAAAGATTTTTTTTTAATAGGCATTGTTTCTGAAGCTGCAGCACGTTTCTCCTAATTGAAATGCTTTTGACCGTTGCAGTACGTTTGCCTTGTCTGTCACGGTTGTTCTCGCCTCAACCTTCCAACTCAACATAAAGATGCCAAGGGAAAGATGAAAAAAAGACCTTCTCATGTACTGGGCTTAAAGTTATAAATCATTAACTTTGAAATAAATGCCATCCAAGTTTCACATACGCAATCAAAACAGAGTTTAAATTACTGAATAAATCACATCTGACAACTCATTATTGTGGCAGACTTTGAATCAGAGCCCATGGCAGAGAGAGAGAGTGAGAGAGAGTCTGACTGTGGATAAAAATGTTTGAAGTGTCTCCCCTTTGCTTCGAATTTGCTTTAACTTTAATGGGCCTAAATTGCAGTAACTCAAAATCCCAGAATGGGAGAGGCAGATCTGGAGCGGTGCCCACAGCTGTGCCCACTGAGAGAGGTGGAACAGTGTTGGAGGAGAGGTGGTGACAGTTGGAGCTAAAGCAAAACAGACGAGGCCGAACTCGGAGCTATGAGGCACAAAATAAAAAAGCTGATGAAACAATGCACTCAGTCAGCTAAATGACTCTTTGCTAAGCCCCGCCCTCCTTAGTTACTGTTGCTGTGCTCGCCTTCCATTCCATTCTAGAACGCAGTTTACCATGACGACAGTGGCAGAACAAAAGCAGCTTGTTATTTCAAGCCGTTAAAGTCGTCACTAGCGCGTTAGCTAATGACGCTAAGGAACGCTAAGGAACGCTAATGAACGCTAACTCTGTGAGCTAGCAGAAAGTTATGCTTACAGCTAACTTGATTAAAACGAGAACCCTGTAAAAGAGTCTCAAATATGCACTCGATGTCTACATACATGACATGAGGCTAAAGCTGCATATTAACATCCTCATCAGATCCATCTACAGTATAGAAGATGTAAATTGTTCTTGTATTGAAGGGTGGAGCTAGTAAGCCATGATATTAAAAAGTTATTTGTTCCGACATAACCTTAATTGGACGTAGACTGTATATAAGAAGTGGACGTAGTCACCGTGATGTCAATCCATTGGTTTCTGGACTGCCGTTTTGAAGCATCGAGTTTGGCATTCTGGCCGTTGCCTTCTTGGTTTTTGGGCGTCACTTTCTTGATTATTTGCAACAAGAAGTGACACCAGAGGTTGGATTTAAGTACAACCGAATGCTTAATGAGACATTTTTAAGCGACCAAAAAAGTTACAATTAACTTTCATGAACTGGAGTTCTATGACGAAAACACGGACAACTCCCAGACCAGACAATGACGTGGTAGCGACTTGTCAATCACAAGGTAGCCAGGACGGATATACGTTACATGGCGGAAGACTTCACTCATAGCGGGCGAGGAGCTGTTTTTGTCCCGAACTGATGCTCCTTTAGAATAATGTAATATTTATTTAATGTTCAAGAAGTTTGCGAGACAAGTAAAATCACCCATGAAAGCGTTGGATTCAAATACGTCAGCAGCGGCGTCTTGTGATTGATTCGCTAGCTCGCTGCAGTGTTACTGCTTTCATTCCCAACACAGCCGTACTAGCATTTTCCCTAAAATGCAAGTAGGTCTCAAGGTGGGAAATTGGCAGTACAGATTTCCCTGAATCTCGATCCCTGCTCCCTTACACCTATGACCCCATGCAGGCAATGTTCCTGAACATTTCAGGGATAGACTGTATGTGGGAAAGGGCTCGGTCAAACACTGTTGAGGGGAAGAAGTTCAATCATGAATTTTACATCCGGTTTCTAAAAAAGTTGGCATTCAGATCAATACAAAATATCTTTTTGTGAACAAGCGATCGAATGTGAGCTAGAAAGGTGCGTTTGAGACTCACTGGGTATCTGTTGGATCTTGTGGACCACCACAAAGGCATCAGACAGGCCCACCTTCACCGGGTGATTGACAGAGCTGATCTGTGAAACCTCTATGGGGATCTGAAATAGAAGAGGGGGAAAATCAATTACCAGAACCACGGCGATCTGTCTGGGAACGGCTGGAAAAATAGAAGCAGGCCACACCAGTTTGACAGCACTGACAATTCAACCAATTTATTACTATCTCCCACAGGAATCTGCCGAGGCATTGTGCAGCTTCAATGAGCATATGGGTGTATCTTCGGTGCCACAGATGGGGCTAAAATGAGCAACAACTTTGTGAGGACTGATTTATATCTGAGAAAATAGACTAAAACTAACATTTATGCTCCATCCCAGTTCAATCTGGTATGTTGATTTTACAGAGTTAAACTAAACAAAAGCACACAGTGTCTTGGGGATGAATTCTCAAAGTAAACGAGATGGAGTAACCATCAAGAAACACATAAAAACTCAAGATTACATGTAATGGTCGGGTTGCTCTTTTCAGACTAATAATAGCAGCGTAATGAAACACCTATTAGAAATAAAAAAAAAAAACTCCAGCAGCTCTTCTAATATGTGAAAATGACAAAAGAGGCCTCCAGTCGTAAAAGAAGCAGCCCCGCTGTTATAACCATCGCAATTATGATAGATCATTACTTTGTTATTGCAATTTCACACTCCTACAGCAGTCTCTGTTGGATAATATTTTTCATCACCGCCTCGTTTTCTCTGTTCAATAAACTTGTTTATCTGCGCTTTTTTTTTTAAATTTGGAGATTTATAGACATATAAGATCCTGTAACATGATTAGAAATAATGTTGCAGCCAAATCAAATATATGGAAACAATATGAGCACATTAAACGCATTATATTATTATAATTAAATGTATTATTGTTAGTCGTGTTGGCGTCACTCTTGTATAATGAGTGAAAACACGTGAACATGGGGCTGCAGTTAGAGAGAAATAAGAACAAGGAAAACTAAGAAAGTTGTGTAAGCTGTGTAATTTGGGAGAAATGGAAAGTGAGACATTTTCTTTTGTTCTGTAATGATGATTTAAGAATGTTGATTTTCCATGAAATGTCTCCCCAAACCCTTGAAATAGTCTGGTGCAGTTATTCTTGTTTGATTGTAATGTAGTTGTTTCATATTAGTGTGTTTAAGTTTTCTAAATGTGTCTCAAAAGCCTGGAAAACATGAGTTTAGTTAGTATTTACTCAGATGTATCCAGTCTTATAGTAAATATCAGTGATTTATGAATGTTGCTGCAGACAATGAAGGCCTGGAAATCTAATTATGAACACTGTTCAAGCCTGTTTTCTTTATTGCTTTTACTTTTTTTGTACAGAAAAGCCGTCTGGATCTGGCTTTTATTAATTTATGGTGTATGGTGTGCACAATAATAAAACCTTTATTCATTCATCCAGACTGATAGATAGATATGACAGTGTATTAGGGCCATTGTAGGTTAAAAATAATAATTACAGAGACAGAGAGGAGGGTAATATTCAGAGAAAAAACTTTAAAGTGGCAAATTTACTAGAAATAAACGCACAAATCTGTGAGATTATAAACTAAATTTACGAGACACTGTTTTAGTAACTCACAGATACTGGTATACTGATAACATAGGAAAACATTTTTGACCTCTTTGTATGCAAAGACGATCCTGCCGGTGTTGTGCAGCGTCGCCTGGAAGGTGAAGCTTCCCAGGTTGTAGTTGTCCTGTAGGTGAACATGGTCCCACTGCACCACCAGAGCAGTACCTGAAGCAGAAACAACCACATACAGCTCATTACCACATGAAAGACCACACAGAATCACCCAGATTAAAGGAATATACAGGCGTCATTCATCGCTACTGTCACACCTTTTTACTTTCTAACACTGACTTCTGTTTCACTGCTTTTGAAATAACATCTCTACTGTCTCAGATCTAACGTGACATGAACCTCTGACCGGGCTGTGAATATGAAGACATCAATGCAACAATCATGTGTGTAAGGCGATATGTTTTTGGGGGATTATATCCTGGCGGAGGCTTCATTTCCCCCTGTGGGTGTGAGGTGATTGACACTGAAGTAGCGCGAGCGCTGATATGAAAACACCCGACTGGAGCGGCATGAAAACGGCAATAAAACTGAAACATTTTTGAGAAAAAACAAATCAAAGCGTGACGGATTATGAAGTGACGGCAATTTTCACAACAGTGAAAGTTTTTCATACCGTGCAAGAGCGAACAACAGTTCTGTAAATTACGTCTTTTTATAGTATAGAGAAATGTTTCCAGCTACACTGGCTGAGAGCAGTCAGCAACTCAGACAAAGAGAAGCAGAACGGCATCATTATGACGCTAACTTAAAGGGACTATTTGTAACTTTCTAAGCGTATAGAGCGCAGGGAGACACGCTGCAGAGAGGCAGGAAAAGCCAACACTAAGCTCAGATCTAAATCATGTTCATGGAGAGAACTTCGTCTGGCTAACATTACTGCCAAGCAGCTGAAATATAGAGTGATATTGTGCTTTTAGCTGACGTGTGTCGCCTCACTGTTTTGAGTGATGCTCATTCATGTCTATTTAGAGCGAGCAAGCGCGAGCTTGACGCTTACTTTCGTTGATTTCACGGCCACAGGTGTCGCTGTTAAGAAGCATTTCTGAAAGTTACAAATAGTCCCTTTAAAGCATATGTGTCAAACTCAAGGCCCGCGGGCCAAATCCGGCCCGGCACCTCATTTTATGTGGCCCCCGAGAGCTTGCAAAGAATATCATTTACTTATCATTCAATTCTATGCCGCTTTACAGAAGTATGGTGTCCAAAAACTACATGTCCCACAATGCATCTTGATTTTGTTATCTGCGAACTGAAGCGTCTCAATATCAGCCGTTTCCAGCAGCGGCACTCCTGCAGAACTCATTTTTTAAATAAATTGTACAATAGTTGTACACTTGAATGTCTGCTTGCAATAATTTTTCCTAGACTTCTGCTTTCAGAGCTAGTTATTAATTAAGTTATTACTAAAACCAATAATAATCGAATGCAGAGGCAATTATGTAATATGATAAAGAGTAGATATATTTATATGGTCTTACAGTTACAACCGGCCCTTTACGGGCAACCATAACGCTGATGTGGCCCGGGTTGAAATTGAGTTTGACACCCCTGCTTTAAAGAGTGAGTTCACCCAAATTACAAAAGGATCTTGTAGGTGAACTGACCATTTAAACGTGGATGCACACAGAGTCTCAGACAGGAGTGCAGGACTGATCCAGGTCTAGTGTTTCCTGTTATAACACTGCCAAACATCTTAAAGGCCTCTAGAGGCAGACTGAATAACTTAGCGTGCGAATAAATGAATGAATGAATAAATATGTATGAGAGTAACTTAAAAGCCAAATGCCATAACTAAATCACACTTGACCACAAGTCATTCGGTGTTGCCTTAATGTGGGTAAGCACTAAATTAGCAGCAGACTCGGGGGACCTTCAGCTCTACCCTCCAGACATCGGGCCTCACATTACTTTTAACACCGGTTTGATTTACCGTGGACTTTGGAGAACCTATTGACGTGAAAGCCATTCACTCCTCCGAGCTAGTCATTTGGCCGGACGCCAGGGCAATAAAGGTTTGTTAACACAACTAATCAATTTTTCCGTCACATAGCCAGAGCTCTTCTCCTCCAAAGAAGAGAGATTTAGCTTAGAGAGGCGCAGGCGTCTGCTCGTACAGGAAACCCCATTGTAAATTACATGTGGTGTGTTTCTAGAGGGCCTCTGGCATTAGACATGGATGTTGCATGTGTTCAAGGAGGTTACATTAGACTCTCTGGCACTGTTGTGAGTGTTTGGATGGGGAGTATAAAGAGTTGCTGTGTAATGCATTAATGAGGACAGAGTTTAGGTGGATACCAGAAGGACGACCACAGCGCTAAATAGCTGCTACCTAAAGGCACAGCGTCCTTACTCAGTCAGCACAAGTTAGGCCTAATATAAGTCTGCTTAAAATGCATTGAGTTCAGGAGGGGAGGCTGCGTGCTATCTGGGGCTTCCTGGCTAAAAATACAGAGTGGGGTGAGGAGGCGCAGAGGGAGCGCACACTGGCCTTGTTTCTAATTCCACTTACAAGCTTAACATGCTGCATGAACTCAAAACAAACAAATCAAATCTAGCTCTATTACGCAAGCCCACCCTCTGCATGGCGAAGTAACTGAGAGTGGTTTAGACAGCAGTTTTCTGAATTTATTAAACTTTTCACAGTTATATATTCATTTTAACTTTTATTTTTCAAAAGTATGTCTCAATATTGTTTTTTGATGATTCCCAATATATAAAACACAAATTTCTGATGCCCTATGGGCCCTTTTCAAGGCAGAGGGATAAAATCCAGATTAGATTTAATACACTTTTGTTTACATGTAGCCACATATATGCATCTCCTTTGTCCAGATCACAAATGCGATTGCGTCCGTGCAGAAGGTGGTGGTAACCATAGACTGTATATACGTAAGAAGTGGACGTAGTCACCGTGACATCACCCATGGGTTTGTGGACTACATTTTGAAGCCTTTGTCATTTTGGCCGTCGCCATCTTGGTGTTTTGCAACCAGAAGTGACACGAGAGGGTGGAGCTAAGTACAACTGAACGCTGAATAAGACATTTTTAGTAATGTTACAATTAAGTTTCATGAACTGAAAACAAACTGTGAAAGGGTTAAAGTTGTAAGACGAAAACACGGACAACTCCCAGACCGGACAACGCCGCGGTAACAACCTGTCAATCACGCCCTAAAGCTTACCCTGCTTTATGATCTACTTGACTCTAAATGGGACCATAATTTACTAAATGAACATCGTGCTGTATTGAAGAAGACTTGACACTAGCGATTGAGACCATAAACTCATGTTTACAATGTTTACTGAGGTAATAAATCAAGTGAGAAGTAGGGTCATTTTCTCATAGACTTCTATATAATCAGACTTCTTTTTGCAACCAGAGGAGTCGCCCCCTGCTGGCTATTAGAAAGACTGCAAGTTTAAGGTACTTCTGCATTGGCTTCACTTTTCATATCCGGAGTTGCCTTCTGGTTTTAATACACTTTTGTTTACATGTAGCCACATATACGGCATGCATCTCCTTTGTCCAGATCACAAATGTGATTGCATCCGCCTTCCTTTAGTTTAGTTTAGCAGTTTAGGTAAAACAATTAGCAGTTAGTAAAACCAAGCTTGCTAGCTGTGTAAACTTACACAAATACATGGATTGGTGAAGTTTTACCGTCTTCATGGGCTCTCATCTTCATTGCTCACCCAAACATAAAAATATCTCATCACCCACACAGATAATCCTGTGGTTGAACTGATCAGGGATCAGATAGATGCTACAACAGCTCAGTGAGATCAGGTTTTAATCCATCTTCAATGCTTCTGGGATGCATTTACACTTTTTTTTTTTTTTTAATAGATCAAACAGCTATCCGATCCGACGATGCATGAAGTGACTGAGTGTAAATTGGGTATTTGATTGCTCTGGGGTTGATGAACGGCACATTTGGGCTCAAAACATTGTACTTCTTAACATGATAAAGAAGACATTTTAATGGGATCAGATGACAGGGTTGCGGCTCCTTTAGGAGATAGAAGACTTGAAATTAATCCTTGAGTAATGGATTCATTAATGCTTGTCTGGTACGGTAAATTGTTACAGCAGACTTCTATAGTTGTGTTAAACTCTCCGAGTGTCAAACTTGTCATACGGGCTTTAATAAGAGGTATTTGCCGTCATTATGCGCCCGCTGGCAACAACACTTAAATTCAGAAGCCAGGTGCTGAAGCACTTCACTCGTCTATAATTGTGCGCTATCAAACTTCAGGATAGTTTTACAGCACTTGAAAAACTCATGACTTAACCACGTGTATTCTTTATTTAGCAGATTATAATTAACAAAAAACACTGTCGCTGTGAAGTCTGACACAATCCTGTTTGTGTGTCCAGAACAAACAAAACGTCTCTGCTGCGAACGCATCATCAAACTGCTCACGGTCTGAAGGAAAGAGGCTCTCATTCTCCGACAACAGAACGGACCGTACAGTTGTTATGCTGTATCGGCGGGACATTGACTGATGGACAGTGTGTCGAGGAGCAGACGGGCTGAGAATTGATCAGCTGCCAGTTTGGTTAAAGTCTGATGAGCTCCACTGCAGAAGGTCACACGGTTGGTCAGTCACTCTGCTGCAGAGGGAGAGATTAATGACGGACATGATGGATAACAACCATCACAGATCGCAAAAGGTATAGAGAGAGTAAGTAAGGGCATCAATTTAATTTAAAGTGAGTAAGTGGACTTTAAGGGGATGTTACAGAGGTCATGGAGGGTTTCATATAAATCATTTACTGATTAAGACTTCCTATTTTGTGAATAAATGTCAGAGGATGGCGATGGCTCATAGAGCTTCAGTAAGAGCTTCAATTTGGGCAATATTGATACACACATACATACATGATACAACTTTCGGAGGTTGTAGTAGGCTCAACCTTTAAAGCTAGAGTGAAGATACTGACATCATATGAAAGTAGAAAGCCTAATAAATCCATTGGTACCAATCATGTCATACTAGCGTGTCGCGAAGGAGGCTAAATAAGGCTCCAAACTTGTGCTACATTTTTGCGAGGAGAAACTGTCTAGCTCTTTGTTTACATAGCCGGTCCGGCTGCACGTGTCTGTCCTCGAGGGCTACCTGGTTGATCCTGCCAGTAGCATATGCTTGTCTCAAAGATTAAGCCATGCAAGTCTAAGTACACACGGCCGGTACAGTGAAACTGCGAATGGCTCATTAAATCAGTTATGGTTCCTTAAAAATATTATAACAAACATACCCACAAATTTGCATAAATACTAAAAAAAAAAAAACTACACTTCCCTCCCTCCCCCCAAAGTGTTTTAAACCAGGTTTTTAATTCACGATGAACACAGAGACAAAAAGCATGGCCCTCTGCAAATGCAGCACAGTTACATCAGTTTGAGACGGCAGAGAAAAGTCCATGACATGTTGGGATTGGTAGATGGATGCAAACTAGTTAAATAAAGTAGATGGCAATTGTGAGAATGTTTCCGTTCACAAGTATTCGTAAACAGAAATTTTCCCCCCCAGAACCAAGAAAAAATGTCATACTAGCGTGTCGCGAAGGAGGCTAAATAAGCCTCCAAACTTGAGCTACATTTTTGCGAGGAGAAACTGTCTAGCTCTTTGTCCGGCTGCACGTGTTTGTTAGTGCATGTAAGTCCCTGTTTGTGTGTACCACTGGCTAGCTAATCGCCGCCACCGCTCTGCACTTCGCTCATATGTCGGTTACAGCTCGTCACGGAAGCGTAGCACCCACCCTCTGGTCTTTCTTTCAGTATTGTCTGGAGCTTGTTACCACACAGTCGGCTGTCCTTACCAGAGTTAACAGCTGGTTGGAGCCAAAAGAGAGTAAAACAACTGCTACACATTAAGGTAGAAATAAAATGAAACTGCTGTTACCGTTGTCGAAGTAGATGACGGTAGAGTTTCTGGAGACGCTGGGGTCAAAGTTTGCCATCAGAGGAGCGATGTACTGTGTAGCTGTTAGCATCCGGTGCACCACGTCACCCGTGTAGATGAACCCTGAGGAAGAAACAGAGAACTTTTAGTACACTGAATTCTAATTTAAATGAAAATTGCACTCTTACACTGTTAAAATCCTCAATTTATCACTTATACCTGCTATGTTAAAGTGTTTTTACCCTAAAAACCTACATCAATCTTCTCTCCCTCCATCCCCACCGTTCCTTCCTCTGTTATATTCAGGTTACATACAGTACGTCTGCCCTCCAGTCCAACGTTAAAAGCTCCTCATCAACCCACAGCCATCACCTCCCTCTCTGTCTCTGGCCTCCTGCTGCAGGCTGCGAATAATTAGCGCCATTATGTTTTATCAAAAACAGAAGGGCAAATCTGAGGGGCGTAAAGGGAAGACATGCTGAGCGAGCAGTAAATGTATTATCGTGGGCCCATAAGCCGTCTTTTTACTCTCCTGGTGTACTCCTTAACATCCTCATGTGTGTGTTTTCACTCTACATCATCAATCACCGACGCTAACGAAGGAACCATGACAACAAAAAGGGATTATGTTAACTTTTCCAATTTATGCGTCTCTTCGACGAGACACAATTAGATCTCTCCACAGAGAGCGACGTGCTCAGTCAACACAGACTGGAGCTGCATCATTTAGCCGCCTGTAAACATGGTTATTAATGGAGTCCGGAAAAGGGGGAAAACGCCCACTATTCATCACGAGGGAACCGTCTTCACACTCGTGACAACAGAATCAAACAGCCTCTTAATTTCCCTGCTGACAAGACAGTTTAGCGAAGTCAGCTGCTATTTAAAGATTTATGTATTTTTAGTTTTTCACTCTGACTTTGCCTGATATTGCAAAAAACAAACCTGAACATGCACCCTTTAAATCACGTTTTACTCAGAACAAAGGGAACGCGTGGCATTTGGGTGACACGATCACATGCATCCAATATAATTTACCTTTGAAGAGCAGTTTGAGGAATTAATAAGACACTTACAGTGACTGTATCGTGAAAAAAGAAATGACAAAAAGACGTGTTTTTCTTTTTAAATAATTACTCTTGTTGGAAAATTATTTTTGCAACGGGAAAGGGGGCATCTATTTTTTCCCTGATATTCCCACCTTTGTCTTGTTGAAAGTTGTGAAACGGCAGGATTTTTTATGAAGACAGACAGGGTTGTTCAAACATTTAAAGGGACTATTTGTAACTTTCTAAGCGTATAAATGTAGCGGGTCGTTACCGACCGGGTGCCGGTGTCTCCTCCGCTCTCTCCGGCTG